>VZRS01007015.1:493037-529022 GCA_013398055.1 Ifrita kowaldi
GCCGCGCCGAGGTCAAGATGGCGGCGAGGGCGTCTGGTGAGGCGGCGGGGGCGCGGGGGTGCGCAGCGGGGCTGGGCCCGGGACCGACCCCGACCCCCACCCCGACCTGCCTGCGGCGCTGGGCTCGCCCCGGCCCGCACCGGGCAGCATTGCGGGCCCTGACGGGGAGAGGGGGAGCCGGGAAGCTAGTGTCCACCGTGTGCCCTTGACGGGGACAGCGAGTGCCGCTGCCGCAGTCGCTGGGCGAATCTCCTCGCCGGCCCTCCCGTGGCAGCGGAGGGGGCCTGGCTCCGATACTTGAGTTTTCTGAGTGCAGAGAGTGCTCGGGAGCACTAGAGGAACCCTTGGCCTGCTCAGAAGGGGCCTCGGGGATCGCTGGCCTGCGCGGATACCGACTCCGCGCACAGTTGGTCTAAGGTTATTCCTTGTCTGGCCCTAAAGGATGGAGGAGTAGCTAAGTAGCCTGCTGAGGTAGTGCTCTAATGACGTACTGGTATCATACGGAGCACTGGGGGCTTTTGGGGGGTGACTTGGTAACACAAACGTCTTTGAAGTCGCCAAAGAGCTTGCCCACGCTGCACTGCCCGTGTTATGCCGTTCGTGGGCTTCTAGACCCCTTGTTGAGGTACTTGATTGTGTGTAAAAGCAGCTCTGCCATCCCAAACCACATTTAAGGAAAGATGAACGTGCTGTATGTGGTGTGGGGGTTTTATTTTTTGTTTGGTTGGGGTTTTTTTTTGAGGTTTTAGTGTTGATTTCGTGGTTGACTTTGGCAGCTCCTTGAAAAAGGAACAGCATTCAGGTATCTGGAGAGGAGAGCAGAAGGTTAACAGTATATTAACCAGTGGCCTTGAAGTCACATTAACCCATANCACAAAGTGCTGAAAGCTCAATTATTTGCATTTCCCCACCGAGTCTCCATCACTGACCAGTGTCTTCTAACCCAAAGACTGCCCTTGAAGCTGGAGAGGTTCCCACTGACAGTAGTCAGCCTGTCTGCAGTACTTATCAAAGTATCCAAAGTGCAAGTAAGATTAAAGTTAGTTCTGCCCTTTGTGTCACCATAACTTCAGCTGGCATTGCTCTGGCCTGCACATTGGTGGAATAGGTGTCAAAATAGGGCTTCCCTAAGGAGAGGAGGTTGCCTTAATGGTATTTTCTTCAGTTTATTCAGAGTTGTTACCAAGTTTGTTTCAACCGTTTAGATTGAATGGATGACAAGAATGGAATATTCTTGGATGACAAGAGCCTGAATATTCAGATGCTGCAATTTATTGCTCACCACAATACAAGCAAATCTTTTAGAGGAAGTCAACATACCTGCCCTGGGGAAGTTAGAAAAAAATTACAAGAAAACTGTAAATTAGTAACCTTAGATCCTTCTTCCAAAGATGCAGTGATTAATTCCTCTTTGATAATGCCTGTCTGCTGAAATTCTTCTGCTGCTTTTCTGGAAATGCAAATAGAAAAATTAGCACCAAATTTAATATAGTGATTAAGCTAGCAGCAGTGCTCCCTGTGCCTTTGAAATAAATTACAAAGCTGAATTTCAGAATACATGACTCAAAAGAAATTTTTGTTTTATTGAGACACTACTGCCAAATCAGTCACATGAGATGAAAACCTTTGACCACAAGTCAGTAGGTATATTGTAGTAATCTGCATCATCTTGGAATGCTACAGAAGTAATATTTTGTCCTGTTTTGTTAATACTGAACCTTACAGAAAAGTTGGTTGAGTTTCAAGAATCCTTTGCTCCACAGAAGGTGTGGGAGTGTTCTTGGTTTTGAGAAGACTGGGTGCTTCTCCCTGATTAACTTCTGGTTTGGAACTCACACACCAACATAGAGCCCCAGGTTTCCATAGCTTCATGTAGTCAGCAGAGATTTGGTTATTATGAACAGGGGAATTTAGAGAATAATTCTTCAGTACTAAAGGAGTCTCATCTGTGCTGACTGATTCTAATGGATTCAAAAACCCTTAACGTGGACAATCATCTTAAATAGAGGTATAAAATTAGATGAGCATAAGTTCACCCCTTAGATGCAGAGAAGGTTTTGTTCTGTATATGTATATTCTTGTGAAACATGTTGAATTAAATACCCATTTTCCTTATTCCTCTTTAACAAAAGGAGTAAAAAAAAGTAAATAGAGTATGTGAAAGTCAGCATTTAGGATTTCATGTTCTCTGTGAGCAATTAGTGGCTCTCCTGGATTGGTTTGGTTTTTCTTCATAAATTTGCATTGGAAGTGTTTTGCCCATGGTACTTGAGTCAATCCTAAATCTTCCAGAACATTTATTCGGTCATACTGTAAATTCTTCTTGGTACAGGGTTAATGCGAGATGATACATTGCATGAAGATGATGATGTAAAAGAAGCATTGAAGAGACTTCCAGAACATCTTTACAATGAAAGAGTATTTCGCATAAAGCGAGCGCTGGACTTAAGCTTGAAACATCAGATCCTCCCAAAAGATCAGTGGGTGAAGTATGAAGAGGTACGTGCACAAAGTGTTTCCAAGGTGCAGGTCTTAAATGGCACTGCTGTGGTTGGTGGTTGGGTTTTCATTCCCTGAGGGAGACACATACTTAGTATCCTTTCTAGTGAGTAAATGAGTCAGTATCTCATGGAATACCTCTGGAAAACACTTTTGATTGCAGTTTAAAAATCTGTTTTTCAGTACAAATTACTAAATTTTTCTCCAGGTGACAAGCTTAAGCTGCAGCTCAGAATCACAGCACGTTGTTTGCGTTTAGGCGAAATACTTCTTCTAAGCTATCAGATAAAGAAATGCAGTGTAAATAGCTTTGGAATTCTTACAAAACATCTCCTGCTTTTCTGATTAATTTCTTGATCTTATAGAAAATCTTGGGCCAAAGTTTTTATTCATGAAGGTGCCAGGGAAGAATAATTTGAAGGGAAATCTTGCATTAAAATAAGTGTCATCTTGTAATTTAAAAAATAAACTATGCTTTCTTTATCTGATGTAACTACATTTTATTTTTTGGTAGTGAATTGATTCACAGACTTTGCATCACTGTCCACCTCAGCTTTCTCCAGACTACCAGACAGAGAGGAATTTTTTTGTTAAACTTTTGACTATAGGAGAGTATAAAGGTATTAATGCATCTCTGCGTAAGCAGAGGCTGTTCCTTGTGGTCTCATAGGTCATTTTTAGGTAACTGCTGCATTGAATAACTGGTTGCCTATTTCCTCAAGCAGCAGTTTGGTTTGTGTTAAACACGGTAACGGTGTTCTATCAAATACAAGTTTACAGTGCTGGTTAGTAGTTAAGCTCAAAAAGAGATTATCTGGAGTATTATTGTTGGACTTTGACCTAATTAAAGTGGATCTTGTACATTTGGTTATCTGCCAAAAAACCACTGTTTCTAAAGGCATAGCTGGAAGCATCGCTTTGTTAATGTTGATGAGGCATTAGGAATTAGCGGTTACTGCAGTAGAGAACTTGTCATTGCAGACTTGGCAAATAAAAAGTTCACCTTTTCAGGGTAAGTAAGGCTGCATTTCCCTTTTTTTTTCTTGATAGGTTGGTGTTTAATCAAACCTGGGGAGGAATGAGAAACAAATAGTCTGTAGGAATGACTTGAGATGTTTCTGGACCTCGCTGTAAGTTTAAGTATATTCTCTTCTTTTTCAGGATCACCATTATCTAGAACCATACCTAAAAGAAGTAATTCGTGAAAGACAAGAAAGGGAAGCATGGAACAAGAAGTAACTATTGAACTACTTCATGCAAATATCCACATATTTCTGATATTTTTAAACATTTGGTTGTAGAAGTCCATAGGGAGGCAATTGTGAGGCTGAGGAATACTGTTTCAGCTTGTTCATTGAGTCTGATCATCCAACTAAAATAAACATGTCAAACTATAAAAATCTTGGAAGAGTTCTTTCTAAATGTTAACAAGCTAATGTTCAGATCTTTCCTGTGAGCATATACATTACACACTAGCTTAGTGGTATGCAGTCTTCATTCCAGCTTTTGATTCTTACTCTTTTCATCATACAGCTGTTTTCTGCAGTAGTAGAGTTAGGTAAGACACGTTCAAGGCTGTTGGTGCTAGTTGCTCTCTTAAACTAAAAAGGATTTGGTATTCATTTGTCACTTGCCACTGTGCCACAATACTGAACCAGTGTTTGATGTTACAATGGTATTGTGAGACAGCAGAATGTAGTGTTCTGTGCGCCCAAGCAGATACATATTGTAAAAATGGAAAATAAAGATGATTCCTTAATCATAAAATAGGAAATGGTTCACTAACTTTTTATACCATATACATTGTTAAGCCTTAAAAACTGTTTTCATGTAAACTGTCATGACTGTCCTACTTCAGCTTTTTGAGACTTTTTATTCTTGAAAAGAGTAAAAGTAGATTCTGATATGCTTTAAACAACATAGCACTTAACATAGTTAACTTCTCATGTATTTTTCTTCATCACCTAAAGCATGCTTGAGTTATTAGTGATTGGTATCCAGAAAATACTGGCCCTTACTGGCTGCAGACCTGGAGTTTAGTCTTCCGTAGTTTAATGGTAGTGTTAATTTGAGACAGATATTGATATTAGACATAAAATTCAAAGCCTGTCATACAACCTTCTGTACAAAGTACACAATCTTGCATGCTGGCCTCAAGGTTTGCTTTTTTCCTTTTGTTATGCATGCATGTCTGCCAAATGCAACACTCGGTTTACCAAAAGAAAAAGGAGCAAACCACATCTGCGGTTTTGAATTGGTATGACCAGATAAATAAAATACTGGTTTAGAAGCTTTTAGCTTTGCTCATCACTCTGTTACTAACCTTCACCTGCTTGCTAAAGTCCCTTACATCTGTAGGATGGATACAGTGATCCCTGGGTGAAATACCTCAAAACTTGACAGCCTGATGTGGCAAAACAAAATTCTGCAAAAATATCTGCACTGCCAATATTCCTTCAAAGTCTCTGTGGAGATTATATTAAGAATTTGAGGTTTCTTTTTTTTCCCGTAGTAAAATCTAATGATTGAATCATACATAATTTGATGTATTTTTGGGAACTTTACTTTCTTCTTCCAAGAGACAAATAGGGCATGAAGTTTCACACTTCTCTTTATGGAATTATTAGAATATAGTTTTCTAATGAAATTAGGAGTATTTCATTATCTGTTAGAATTATATTAGAAGACTTAATTATATAGTGAAAATAGTACTTGAAAAGCATAGCTGGTCAAATTTCTACAAAAGCTAGAATTCTGTGAAGACTGTGTCTGCTTATTTGAACATGGGTTTGAATTAAGAAAAAAGTCTCTCAAAAATTACTTGGTTTAGACAAAAGAGATTTGTTGGCATTTGGCACTTTAAAATAGGCTGACCTTTGAGTGAAGTGCAAAGCAGCCATGCCCTGATTGGCCTAAAGCATCTGAAATCACTGACCCCCTTACTCTCAGATGTAACGTCTTCGAAGAGGCAGAGGTGAGTAGTAGAAGTTGATAGAAAAGGGTTTCCAAGTGATCTTTATGGCAGCTCAAGGGGAAGAGGAGAAAGGAAGCTATGTTAAGAGCTTGCCTGTTTGCTGAGGCTTCATTTAGATGAGTTTTCAGATGCTTCTGACTTGGATTGATAATTTTTAGCTTTAAATTTCCATAATGTGCAGTAGTCTTCTGTTGAAGTATTTTAAAAAACTTACTGACTATTGTCTAGTTTATCTTAGAAGGCTATTAGTAAGGAAATTGCTATTTGCCATTTTTTGGCAGAGATGGGTGTGTATTTGAAACATTCAGGAGTATCTAAAAATGGATCATATTCCTTGTGCAGGCCGGGTGCCCCTCAGTGAATGATTCCAGCCTGTGCAGCCATTAGCTTGCTACCTGCGACATTGCCTCATTTTAAGGCAGAGCTTGGTAACAGTAAAGGGGGTCAAATAGCTAGAGGTGAAAAGAAAAAAAAGTCTGATGAAGAAGGAAAGAGCATTCTGCTTTGGAGAACTGGGTTTTCTTTCTTCTGCTGTCACAAGGTTCTTCTGTAACAGTAAGCAAGACACTCGGTTCACAGAAGCTCCATAAGAATTCTGCTAAGTGCTTAATATTGGGATGTTTGGAGCTACATCTGCAGAAGTGCAGAGTAATCACGTCTATGTCTAGATTCAGTTCATTGGTTCTGAAAATATTAGGTGCAAGTGTTGGTGTTTATCCATACACACGATGGTTACTACAGGTGGTGGTACCAGGAGCAAATTTCACAGGGATTCTCACAATCCTTATTTCTCTGGTGGTAAGTGCTAACATTCTTATGTAGAAGATTACAGATTTGTGGCCTGTACCTAATAACTTTCAGAAAACAAGGTTGAATCATGCACTGAAGAGGATTGAAAAGAATTTCTGAATGAGAAGAGTGCCTACTGGGTAAAATGTGAACCTGCAATTTAAGGTCATATCGTCATGTACAACGCAACAGCAAATCTTGCGTTTCCTTATTCCTGATTCCTGATTTTGGAACCTTCATCTTGGTTAACATAGTTTTTTGGATATAAATTTTATAGGGATTCCGTAAATTACTGAGGTATTTTTATAGTTTTAGTTCACTACATCCAGATTATGTGTGTAAAATTAAGAGTCTGAGCTGACATTGCTAATCCTGCAGTTTGATGACAGTTTTAGCTTAAATTATTCTTCATCACTTTTGAGCAAACCTGTGCTTCACTTGAAGTTCTTTTATTAACTACATAGTGAAATATAAGAATACATTTTGATTGCTGAAGATCATGCTTATGTCAGACTGATTTCTTTAAATTTTGTATTGGTCAACCCCAAAACAATGGATTTTTTTTCAGCACTGTAACAAGAAACATATGCTTGTTTTACATCCAACTTCCATCCGAAGGAGAGCTACAGCAGATAAAAATCCCAGAAGAATTTTGATGAAACATCATGCTTGTCATTTTAATGGAAGTGTTTTAGCATTAATATGGTAAACACATTCTGACTTGAGGCATTTTCTCTCTAGATAGCAAAGGTCAAAGATGACCTTCAGGATTTCTCCACAGTGTTTGAGGTTGGTTTTCATGGACTGAAACTGTGGTCAGGGCAAGGGCTGCTCCTGGGCAGCAGAACAGGCAGAGGCAACCCTTCCAGAGTGACACCAGGGTGACTTCCCTTCTCATAGCCTCTCTTAGCTGGTCTATGGCCCAAAGGGCTAACATCTTGAAAAATTGTATCCCACGAACTTCATTGTAAACAGTTTGTGTTAGCATCTAAGTACCCTTGAATGGGGCCTGATCCCAAAACTTTTCTCAAACTCCACTGCAGTTCATGTGGAGCTGTAAGCTTCCTTTGGTGTCAAGTAGTTCCTGGCTCACCCAGAATCTCTGCTGGTGTTGCTGGGATGAGGTGACAGGCAAGTCTGATGTCCTAAGGTGCCAGAAAGCATCTGCACCTCTGCCTTCCTGGCAAGGTGGGTGGTAAGACGCGTCTGGAGAAGGAGCCCTCAATGCCTTCTGCTCACTGGTGATTAATGCTAGCCTGTGCTGGCAGCCTGTCAGCTCAATGCCTTTTTCTTCACAAAAGGTGTGGATTCACAGTTCCCTTCTCTGTGAATGTTTACATATTTTTACATATTTTCTGGGGTGGAAGTGGGGCTATTAGTCCTTTTGGCTGACTCTGTTCTGGTATGAAAGATCTGATAAACTGTACCAGGAGACACTAGGACTCGAATGGGTTGGTCAGAGCTGTTTCCTAGGCTGGTTTATGAGCTGCTTCAAACTAAGGGCAATGCCTGACTCCACCTGCCTGGAGGCAATTACTGTTCACCAGCTTCTGCCCTGCTCTCTCCTGTAGTACCTGAGCCCTGGCACTGGATCAAGGAGATATGCCAGGGGCTTGAGTGAGGAATGCAGAGTGGGTGAGGGGTTGAGGTAGACCCAGGATTAGGAAACCATGTGCAGGGATCTGAAGGAAGTATAAGGAAAATAAATTGACCTCAATCCCCTTTGCCTGCTTTGGGGGTGCATGGCGAGGATGAGGTGGAGTTGATGCATTTATGTGCAAACGTATGGTTTAATGCATTTTGGGAAATGGGACCACTCAGTATGAGTATGTGGAGAGAGGTATGAGGTGGTTTGACAAAGGCAAGGGTGCTTTTCAGGCCTCTGCACAGGGTGACACCTGTGTGTCCTAACTTTGGAAATGCCAAGTTCATGGCACTCATTGAGGCTTAAGTTTTCCCTAAAGAATATTTAAAGATCATCCATTGAACCTCATTGTGAGTGGAATCCAAGCTGTCCTTGTCCTGCCTCCAGGGTGCCTGGACATGGCCTAATTGTCCATCTCCAGTGGCCCAACCTCATCTGTTTCTTTCACGAAAACCAGAACCTCTTCAAGAAGATGCCCCCACAGTTACAGAGTAGGTTTGAGTTTTGGGTGCTCACATCTCTGCAGCAAAAGAGGAGCACTGGATCTTTCTCTTCCAAAGGCTAAGCAGTGCTGGAATTGCTGTTGCTGTTTTATGAGTGTGCTGCTTTGGTTCCTGTGCTGGGAAAGGATCTGGAGCCTGAAACCCGATCAGAAGGAGGTAACTCAGCACAGCTGGACTGTGCTCTCCTCAGCCCTTCCTAAAGCGGTTCCCCGCTGGCCTGCATGGATCTGGTTCTTTGTGTCTAAATCTTCTGGACTGCAAGGGGGGGCTGGATAGTGAGACACGGAGTTAAGCACTGCTGCACTCAGTGTTACAACACCTAAGCCCTTTTATGAAGCCTCATACTCCCACTGCGGCCTAGCAGATTGAAATGATTGTTTATAAGCAGCAAAGTTCAGAGCCCAAAGCTCAGATCTCTTCAAGGCACTTCAGAGGGTTTTCTGTCTGCAAGTTGCGTTCCCCAGTGGAGTATTAGTTTAAAAAGATACTATTATGAAATAGTCATAAAAGCAGCTTGATCTGTTTGGTTTACTTCAATTAACTAAAAATTCTCCAAGTTCTCCATGTTTCTGGGCTGCAGTCTCTCATCCTGAAGAAGACGGACTAAAACTCCTTCGATGTGCAAGTGGGCCCCCAGCAGTGCTCCACACTCAGCCTGCCTGCTGGGGCTCACCAGACTGTTGTGGCAGTGTGGAGGTGGCTCTGATAAAAAGCAAGATGCATCCTGTTGCCCGGTGAGGCTTGGCTCAGCTCTGCTCTGTGCTCTGCAAAAGCCAAGGTACCAGAGGAGGGGTGAGATCATCATTTCGGAGCTCTATCGAGGCAGTCATCCCTGCCTAGGAGCGCTTAGGCTCCTAGAGCAGGGCAAAGTCAGGACATGGGGCTGCACTGACAGCAACTAGACACGCTTTATTTATATATTTTTAAAAAAGCAACAACAGCAAAAAAAACTTCTCAGGGCAAAGTTACAAAAGTAACAGAGCATATTTCCCTCCAGAAGTACAGCTGTCTATCAGAGAGGCTGCTATTCCCAGTATTAGACTGGTGATGCAATTATGACAGATCAGACAGTTGGAGCTGTAGTTTAATGTTTGCACAAAGTAGTTCATGTTTATCTCAAAGAGCATTGTTATCACCCCTTCTGTTGCCCAGATCTTCAGGACTACTGCTGGAAGCAGCATCTTCTGCTGGACAACTTTTAGGTTTGCAGCCATTCCCCAGAGCTGGTTCTTGGTACAAAGCTGGCTTCACACAGCTTTGTTCTTACCTGGTCACAGACTCTTGCTCTTTCTCATGGAAAGGAGGGGTGTAGTCACCTTCACCTCTGAAGCTCTGGGGGATCTCTTTCATGAATTTCCATCCTTAGCTTTTCATAAGTATATCAAACCCAGTGGTGTGTCTGGACATGTCCAAAACAGCCATTAAAGCCTTATTCAACAAGCTACTTCAAAAAGAACATGAGGAGGTATGCTTTGAAAGGGGACTTCTCCTCCAGCTGCTTCCACCCAGCACTTTAAAAACACATAAGACACAATAAAGCATGTGTTGACATAAGTGAGCCTCAAAAAAACGATTGGATTATTTTGAAGGAGTATAATCATAAGCGGGGAGAGTTATCATCCTTCACCCAGCAAAACAATTACATCAGTGCAGCTTGGACTGGGATCTGCCTTAAGATCTCCCAGATGTTGCAAATGGTTTAGTTGCTGATCAGTTGCTCTGGGTAATTATAAACTGTCAGATGGAGGAGGGGAGGTTGGTTATCAGAGGAAACAACATAAAGGCTTTTTGGGGAATTGTAGAGAGGAAGATCCACTGTTCACAGCTGACACCCAGAGCCACAACAGTCTCTGCTTATGCCTGGCTTTGCCAGACCGGTATCATGGACATGTCTCAGAGCCTATCTTAGGAGCGACAGCATGCTGCATAGAGATGAGCCCTGCAGCAAGGGGGTTGCTGTGGATTGATCCTAGCAAATCTGCTCAGAAATCATTTTAGCAGAATGTTCTAGCCTGGAATGAGGGACCTGCTGCCCACCTCACTAGCAGAAGCCCGTCTGATCCTGAGGCAGCAGATGCCAGCTCTGACACTCAAACGGAAAGCAGGAACCTGGGTAAAAACTGCCATCTTGCTGGCCCTAGGGGAAAACAACTTTCCCAGCCACAGGGCTGGTTCCCTGCTCAGACCTGGCCTGTGCAGCTGGAGGACGGAGCCCCAGATGAGGTGTTGGTGCTGTGCTGCAGCACAAGAAGAGTTCAAGACTCTGGGAGCTGCAAGAAGATGGGGAGCAGGTCCCTGACGCTGTAGCTGGGTGGCTCAAACACTTACCAGAGCCTGCCCCCAGCTCAAAGGTTCATTTTTTGTGCGATTTCTCTGAAGCATTTGTTGTTTGTAGCACAAAGAAGCTGTGGGCATGGTGAGCTTATGCCAGGAATAAGCCACGGCTCCTCTCATTGCTGGTGACTGCCACCTCCCTTAAACACACCAGCAGGTCACTGGGCTCGTGGAGCGTGCTCAGGTCACTGGTGACCCTCTGCTCTGACCTTTGAAGGACACGGGAGGGCACCAGCATCCTGAGTAGCCTTTGGGAATCAGCTGGGAGATGCTTCAGCCTCAGAAAGAGAGGAGATTTTGGAAATCCCCCATGCTGGTGTTTCCATGGGGTAACACGAATTGGTGAACTGCCTTTCTGAGGTCCCTTCTGAGAGCTGCAGAACAGAGATCCCCTGGGCTCCAGCCATGCCATCTCTCCAAGTGGTGAGTAGCTGGGGTGTCCATCCAGCTCCCTGCAGCCCAGGGCAGATGTGCCAGAGCCACATCTGCCAGCTTGCAGCAGTACATCAGGCTGTGAACAAGGGCAGGTGAAAACATGGCCAGGGTGAGGAGATTGGGTGGGCAGCAACCACCCCCACATGCCCTGCCTGGGCTGGTGAGCAGCAAACAGCGCCAGCAGCCAACGCTGCCCAGTGCCAGGGCAGAGGGAGCACAGGCTCCCAGCCCACGGCTCTGGCCTCTGTGCCCGGCGCGTCGCTGCTGCACCGCCGCCTGCTCAGCGGGGCTGCTGTGCCCGGTGCAGACAGGGGTGAGCGCAGGGAGGGTGTGCTCAGCCTCCACCCTTGCAAGAGCTGCCCAGTGCCAGAGGTGCAGGTGGCTTCATCAGCACGCAAGGGTGACGAGCTCAGCAGCAGGTCAGCTAGACAAAAGCGAACCCCTGGCAATGCCAGAGCTCCAGGCGGAGAGGTGGCTTTGTCCTGGACACAATGGTCACAGTGGGGAAAAACACATCCCCCATCCCCAGCATCATCCATCAAGGCCAGCTCACCCTGACGCAAGGGGGGGCTGTGCTGTAACAGTACAAGCACCACCAGAACGTCCTGGCATTGTCTTCTTCCCTTTTTTAATTTCATTTTTTAGGATGACAACACTTTAGAGGTTTATGACCAACAGGAGAATTTACTACTAAGTCATGTACTGATGTAATGAAATCTAATATATGCTGTGTAATGAGTTATGAGATGTTATTTAGTTTCAGGGTTTTATTACTTCAATCAGTTATGACCATATTTCCTTTTATATGATTGCTCACTCTTTAAACACACCAGATGACTGTATAAAGAACACCTAATAAAGTCTGGAGATGTTAAAATATAAATGTTTTAAATTTTGCCATAAATTTGTTTCAATTCTACCAATTGTGGCTTTTGCACTGGAAGTGGGGGAGTCCTTGTTAGCAGTGCAGACCCTGGTAGTGTTGACTTGTTCCTTTGCAGGAAGGAGCTGGACAACCGTGTTTCATTGTAAAGCACAATTAGTCACCAACACTCATCCTTGGTGATTATACACAGAAATGGAAAGGTTTTTAGAATATAAACAAATGAAAGACAACATTGATCTGTGATATAAGTCATTATCTTAATTAACCTCCCATATTTACCCTTGCAGTTGCAACATACACATGCCCTGGTTTCTACCAGTCTTCAAGAAGGGAGAATCAGGCTTATGGTCTTCAGCATCAAGATCAAATCCAGGGATGTTCTGCCCATGTACCATTTGGCAATCCTCCTAATTTTTCCATATTTATGCATTGTATTTTAAATTCTTTTGGGATAACATCATAGCAGTGGAATTATAGAGCTGAGAAATAAGATCAGGATCAAGTCTTTAATAAATCAATATTTTAGCAAGCAAAGGACAATTGCAGGAGTACAATCTCAGTTGTGACATGTTCATAGTGAGTGTGGAGTTCTCAGAAATGATTGTAGAACATATTATATGATGTTAACAACTCCTCAGTAAGAGTTTGTGTCCAGGTGGACACCGACTGTGGCCGCTGTAAGACTGCAGCACACGGCTGCTCTCTGGTGAGCCACTCGCTTGTGGGAATGCAGAGCTCTCCAGCACTGCTGGCTGGGGTCCTGCACGGGTGTCACCTGCCTGGAGATGACACCTACATATAACACATCTAATTACAACGTTCTAATTTCCTCCCCACCTCTGCAACAGGCAGCACTTGCATGATTTGCTGAACCTGGTGGAAGTCCCTGCTGCGGGGTCCAGGGCAGGGGAAGCCAGGTTGTGCTGTACTGGCTCAGAGGCTGCACTGCTGCTGAGCTGGGAGGAAAGAGCCTGGTAAACCTGGGCCGCTGTAGAGGTTTGCTTGGTCAGCTTCAAGGGAGAGAAAACCGCCTTTTAGTTACACCTTAATTTAGAGTCATCATGTTTCATCTGCTGCAGCTGTGGCTGCCACATATGTCATGGCCCAAGGATGTCTTTGTTTGTAGAGATGATCCCTGCTGTTCTATTTCCTGCAGCAAAAAGGTACCAGAGGCCCAATTTGACAGAAGTTCCATGCCTGTCTTCATCCCAGGCTCTGAGTTCTGCCCCTGCCCAGCCTGTGCATTGTTTCAGCTGTGGGTTAGTATTGCTGCCGTATGTATTCCCTTCCTTCTGATTCTGCAAGGCAGGGTGTCATCTCAGGACAGTCCCTCTGGACAGCTGTTTATCAATTCAATTATTTTAGTTGTACATACATCAATATGCTGTACTTTTCCCAGTATTTATTAAATTATTGATAGAGATACTAACAGAAGGGAAAAAGTTCTAAATAATCCATCTTACTTCTCCATTCTATTAATACATCTATCGCTAATTGAATAAATTTTAGGAGAACTACAGCAAGTAATGAAATAAAGACTTTACTATTCACAATTCCTGGCTAATAATTCAGCCAAAGAGAATCATACATCGAATAAATGGCCAAGCATACTTAGAATGTGTCTTTGTACAGTAACAGGGCCCAATTTAATCCCATTAAGAAAATGTTGGCAGTGGCTCAGTGTTTGGGAATATTCCACTGAACTGTCCTGCTGTAACCTTGGATGTAGGAAAAGTTGAGACAAAGCAGCATATGCAATTTGACACATCTTTGCCCTTTAGGTCCTTAACGATGCAGTGATTTACTGCAACATTTAATATTGTTTAGCTGCAGAAATTGTCTCATACGTGGAAGCTAAGCAATAACATGCTTGCTGAATATGCCCTATCTGCTGCTTCATAAGCAAAGTTTTTTTGCAACTCCATAAAACACAGATTTCTAAGCTATCTCATAACAGCAAGTCCACATATTAATTTGTAAGAAACAAAATCTTTGTTCCATATATTTTATTTAAAGTACAAAAAGACAGGTAGGTTAGTTTCTTACTAACCAAGAATTTAAGAGAAACATTGGGTTTTTTTTCCTCAGCTTTTAGTTTTCATCTGAGTTACTCTGCTTTTACTTTGCCCGCATTATTCTCAGTAGGATCTGGAGTACTTCTGTATTCTCCAGGTACTTCATATGTGACACTCTGCTGCCAAAACAATTGACTTCTTTCTAATTAAGAAGGATTTTATATTTACAATAGAAAAAATTGTATGGCTAGATGCATTTCTCATGACCATATATTGTATCCTTGGAGTTTTAGCTATGGATCTTGGAAAAAATACTGTGTGAATGGTTTAAAGCATTAGATTTTCAAGATGAAATCACAGCTCATTCAGTATAACCTACATCCAGCAGCATGCTGGGGGCTCAGCACCATGAGGGCCTGCTGCTGTGGAGTACTCCCCACCCTGCTGCTGCTCCTCCCCACGCACACAGCTTCCTTTCCAGGCTGGTGTGGCACCTCCCTGATTCTCTAAGCATGGAAGGAAAATGGGTGCTCTGAGTGTTATTAAAATACACAAACACTGTGAGTCAGGAGTACCAATATTCAGTGCCTTCCACTGGTCCTCCATGAAAGTCTTGCTCTGAAAGTATCATCTGTGTGGTTTCCCTCCACTGTTACTAGCAATATCATGTTGTCGTGTGGAATGAATCACTTGACAGAGCTTTGTGTCTCTTTGTGCTGTAAAAGCTTCTAGAAAAATTCAAACTGGCAGTTTCTGTAATAAGGCATGAGGAAATATATTTGAATAGTGCACGTGTTTTATAGTGCAAGGTCAGAGGGTACCAATACATCACGGGCTACAATGGGGAATAAGAGGGTAACTATAGATAGAAGCGTAACACACAAACATGAGTGATTATTTTTTAGCTCTTGATCCATCCTCTGGCATTTGCTTTCAAACCAAAGGGGGAAAAAAATGCTCTCTCCTTTCTGTGTGATTGTAGGAGTCTTCTGTGGTTCAGAAACCACAGGAAACAAATAGTGTGGCCCATAGTGTTGGGGTGGCCCCATTTTTCTTGCACAAGTCACAGTGCTAAGGAAGTAGCACAGATGCTCAGAGAGGCTGTGCTCCCGTGCTGGCAGCCCTGTGGTCATGGCCAGGATGGGGTAACCATGCTGCTTCCAGCCAGTTTGCTTCAAGGAGCAAAGGAGCAGCACAGCGTGGTGGGGTGATGTACCCTAGCAGGGCTCAGCACCAGCACCAGCTCCTAAGTGGCTCTTTGCTGCTGACAACCTGGTGTTGATGTTTTAAGGGCAGCTTGCTGTCAGTGGGAGTAATATGACAAAAATTAGGTAGGCAAGAGGGATTAAAACGTGTACAATATTGCAGAACTTGTTAGGCTCAATTACACGAGTCAGGAACTAGTGAAGTGTTTGAAGACCTGGAAATAATTCCAATTTGTCATACCAGGAGACTCCTTCCCAGAAACCGGCTGTGTAAGCACAGGCCAGTCCACCATATGGAGAACAGATGTCTCAAGGGAGCTGAAAAGAAGATACTTTGCTAGTACTAAAAATATTCAGTATGAGGAGGTGATAACAAGTGCTTCTAAAGAAGAAGCAATTATTTATCATTGAGTAGACAATTTTTACTGTTTCCTATAACACAAACCTATATGCTCAAATAATCTCGGACTGTCACAGTGAAGAGGCACTGATTCACAGCTTGGGGTGGAAACTATAATAATAAGCAGATTGCACATCTTGTTTAACCACCTGATTTTTAAAGCATGTTTTATCACAGGCTGTATCACACTGGAAAAAAAAATGAAGGGAAGTCAGAAGACAATGAGTTATCAGTGTGCAGCTGTTTTAATGTACAAAGCAGCATGGTTGCCTTTGCCATTTGCAGCTTGGATGTTTTACCTTTTTCCCTTTAATTAGGAACTGTCACGGAGGTTGACTCAGTTTATAACTCAGTCCTGTGGTGTTGGAATGGTGCCTGTGAGAGCTGCCTCCAAGGACCAAATCTGCTAAAGCATCAGGAATGAGACTGGAGAGAAGCACTTCACTGCTGCCTTTGGGTGCCTTAGGACATGTGCCAAGGGAAGATCCCACCAACCGAGGAAGCCCAAGGACTGCTTGAATTGGAGCTCTGCAATGACTTGCTCCATAAGCAAAGGCATGCAGCTGTGGCTAACGCCTGTGTGGGTACCAGCCATGGAACTTACACCTGCCCCAGGTAGGTGGCTGAGTTTTCCTCCTGACAGAGCTGTTCTGCTTCCTAAGCAGCAGAAAAAGAGCTATTGGCACGGGTCCTTTGGCTCCTGCAGAGCTCCAGCAAATTACTGCAGGGAAAGGTAAAGCAGTACCAGCAAGGTAGGGCCCTGTGGCTTATTTCATGGTGCTGAGGTGAGAAGAATTGTAATAGACTGCCTGCAGCAGCCATTCATCTGACCTGTTCTTAAAAACCTCTAATGACTACACTCCTCCAGTTCACAAAGGCAGCCTGCTCCTGAGCTTATACTTCATTATAGCTGGGTAGTTTGTCCTACTATCTAATCTAAATCTCCCTTGCATCCTGTCAACTCTATTACTCCTTATGTCCACTCTCAGTGGATATAAAGATAACAGATTTTCATCCTCTTTACACAAAAAATTTGAAGGCTGTTATCCTGCTCCCTTTGGACCTATCTATCTTCCCTTCACTAGACTAAACAACTCCAAGATCTTTCAATCTCTCCTCACAGGTCAGATTTTACAAACCTTGTAATACCCTTGATGGTCTCTCAGGGCCTTCTTATTTCATTTACGTCTTTCCTAAAAGGTGATGTCCAGCTGCTGGATGCAACACTTGAGAAGTTCCCAATGCCATGAAGTTACCACCCAGCCCTCAGCTTTCACATCCCCACATGCACCCTTGTGGGTGTCACTGTGGGCAGCTGGGGTGTGTTTACCTCCAGGTCTCTTCTGCTGCCTGGTTGGTCACTCCTTGTTTCAATTCGAGTCCTTTTGACCTCCTAGCAGTCTGCATGCATCTCTCTTTGGTTCCATTTGTTGATTCTGGAAAACCTCTCCAATTTTTCATAGCTATTTTGAATTTTAATCCTGGGCCCCAATATGCTCACAATCCTCCTGGCTTAGTGTGATGGGCTGATTTAATAAGCATACTTTATGCCATTATCCGAGTTACTAATGAAAATATCAAACTGAAACAGGCCCTGAACAGACCCTGGGTGACCCTATTAAAAATGAATTTTCAGTTTGATGACAAACCATGATAAGTTCAGCTTGTTTTCCAACCACTTCTGCACCCACTGACTAATGATTTCATCTCACCTTAGCTGTCTGTATGAGAAAGTCATGGGGGACACAGTCAAATGCCCCACTCAGTTGGGCAATTGCTATTTTAAAACTGTAAAAAACATTAAATACATTGTCTTTTTCTGCTGCTCAGTGCTGGGGTCTGCAGTGATCATGAGTCTGTAATGCACCAAGCACCCAAGGAAATGGCTCAGAAGGGAGGGGGGAGAACAAGGCAGCATCCTCTGCAGGGAGCAGCCTGTACTGAGGCTCCTTCCCTCTCATCCTGCATCTGCACATGGGTGCTCCAAACCAAAACCCAACATCTCTGGTAGCCAACAGTGAGAGCAGCAGCACCCACAGCCCAAGAAAGGCCAAGGGATTGTTGCCAATTCAAGGTGAGAAACATTCTCCTTGATTCAAGAAAGGATTAGCATTTCCGTGCAGCCCTCACATGCATGGGGAACCCTCCTTCAGTGGAAGATCCATCAAAGGGAAAAGAAATACCCTCCTGGGAGAGCACAGGAGGAGGTTGTCTGTGCTTTTCAGGCTCAAGCTCGAAGAGGATGGTCCAGGAGTGACAGAACTCTATTACCAGGGAAGAGAAAAATAGTTTTTAGTACACATTTTGGTTGCCTGGGGGTGGGTGTGTATTGGGTGCCACAGCGGCTTCTGCAGGCGCAGGATTCAGGGCAGAGACTTTTCTGTTGGTAGCTCTGGGCTATGTATATTACACCTTTACATTCAATTTGATACTGCCTGTAGCCTGCTGGCCCCCTGCCAGTGCAGCTGCAGAGAAGTTGGGGAAGTTTGCCATAATTTGCTTGGGAATTCTTGTGGAAAGTAAGTTTCACCTACTGCAGTGGAAGTGGATAGGTTTAAGGGGTTCGGGTTTCTTTTTGTCCTGAAATGCTCATCCTCACTTAGAAGTGAGGTGGAGTTTAACATTAAAATATTCCAGCATGAACATACAGGACAACAGGAAATCAGTGTTGAAGACTGTTCAGAAAATGCACTGAACTCATGCCCCAGATTAAAACAAGGCAAATATTACTTTAACCAAGATCCTGTTGATGTTGCTAATACCAGTGAGGAAGAAGAGACTCTGCCCCCAGGTTTTGGTGAACACCTTCAGAAAGCACCAAGATGGGTGTCCTAGTCACTGCACAGCCAGCAGCACAAGCTCAGCCCAAGTGGGGCTTAAGGCAGCCTTGCCCACGTACTGCCTGGCCAGCAGCCAGTCTTTCCCTGCCTTCAAGGAGTGAAGTCCTGGCTCTAAAACCTCTGCTAGCACCAAGAGCCCCAGCTGCTACACCCTCCAACTGCAACAGGGGTCTATCAAGCCTAGAGGAATAGAACTGCAAGGGTATGGACAATTAAAGATAGAGACACATTGGACTTTTATCTGTTTCCTATCAGGAAAAGCATGAGTGATGTTTTAGGTTTTCAAGAATACCCTAACTCAGCATTTTGCTGCAGCAGGGTGGTCACTGGGCTTTGGACTGCAGCCCAGCCAAACAGAATGGAACTTTTTGTCAGTTAAAGTCCAAGAAGGGAATAATGATCTCAGAGTTTTGTATTTATCATTGGACTTGGCCTCCTGACCCTCCTAAAGAAAGGCAATGACTTGAAACAGTTTTCACAAAGCCAAGACATAAATGGTTGCAGTAAAAATTAATTTTATCCTGATCTCTCTTTTTTCCCCCCAGATACACAATTTCTATTATGTTTGGGTAAATCCTGCCCCGCCTGGTTCCCTCAGAATGGTCAATGCAGTTCTCCACATTGGAAAGCTGTGCTGGCCCAAAGATGTCACTATCTTGGCAATGGCTCACACAGCCCCAAACAGGGCTATGTGGAGTTATGTGGAGTTTTGTATGATTCAGCAGCAACAAGTGTGAAAAGGCTGAAACTGCTAACACTCCCCCTTCTTCAACCTTTTCATATTCCTGGCACTCCCTGCAAGCATTGCTGGCTGCAGATATTTAAAGAGCAAAAGAGCAAGGACTGAAGTTAGCTTTTTTTTTTTACTTCTTCTTTACTTCTTTTTTTTCATATTTATGCTTTTATGGTCATGAAAATCTTCTCCTGGTATACTAGCACCAGCACAGAACATCTTGTTCTCCCAGCAAGCGCCGTGCAATGATGAGCAATACTCCTTGTCCCAGCAGCCTTTCTCCTCACAGTAGGCACTTTTCCCCCTCACCCAAGAAAACATGCAGGGCTTGTGTGGTGAAAGCACAGGGGTTTTTCTGTCACGTACTGGGTGCACATCCAGCATGGTGTGGCACAAGCACTGGCTGAAGTGATGAGGTATCTCATATGTTTCCCTTTACAAGCTGTGCTGTACTAAGAGGTCTCTGCATTTTTGTCAGAAGGCTGGACATTACTGCTCTCTGAAAACCTAAAGATCTGCACATAAAAAACCTCAAAACCATAACATAAAAAAAATCTGAGAAAAGACTAAGGGATTTCTATGCTTCCCAGTACACCTATGGAAAATGGAGACAAAATCTTCCCATGCTACACCTACAAAAGCATGCTACAAGATTCCTTTATGCCTGCCACATCTCGAAGCTCCATGTTTCTTCCTTCTAGCACAATTCTTCTGGTATGAAATAGGGGCAAGATCTAGGTAACCTAAAACACAACTAAATTGGGACTTCAGACTCAAAAATCCACCTGATCCTAGGCTGTGATTTAGTCTCCAGGGTTGTATTCTACGAAGAGGTACTTAGATTAATTGGGTACTTCCCAGGCCACTGGCACCTAACTTCTGACGTCCATGTGTCCCTCAGGCATCATAGAAATTGTTGATCAATGTTAAATTGATTTGGTGGTGGCTGGAGGGTTTGAGGAAGGGAGTTCAGAGAGCCAAAACCACTGTGACAGGCAGCATTCCTGTCCACCTGCATTGGCTGCCTCGGCAGAGGTGCCGGTGATTAAACAGACAGAGCCTCATCTCCCAGCCAAAGATGGCCTTTCCAGGTGCCCAGTGAACAGCACTGCTTGCTGCTGAATGCAGAGCTGAATTCACTGTCAGATGAAAGCAAATTCACCTACAGTCCTGACTGTGAAAGAAATCACATGCTTAGAGACCAACCAGATGTATACTTGGTTTTATTCTTCTTTCCCACAATATAGATGATTGCTGGAAATTCTTTCTTGTGCACAATCTTTTCTTTTTCTGTTTATTTATCCTTATTCAAAGCTAACAGCTGGTTTTACCTATGAGAACCAGCTCACAGATGCACTTCAGGATATAAAGCACATTTATGATAAGACACCTGATAAATCCTTTTATGTTCCATATCTTTCCTGTAAAGCTGGGGAGGGGGGGAGTGGAGAAGGAGAAAAGACCTGCTTTAGGATGATGTCATATCTGTCGGGCACATCTGCCCCAAATTAAATTACCATCTAAAGGGCTTTTTTCTCAAACATATTTCTTTTCAGCTTGGAAGGAGACATAAAGCAGTGTATCCCTTCAGTTTGCATTTGGGGAGTCTGAAAATTTGGGATAGCCCTTCACAGTATGCCAGCAAGATTTACTAGTGCTGAGCCTCTCAGGTGATGATGCTGTACAAGTTGCACGAAAAATGAATCTTTCTTGGTTCCTTGATTAAGTTGTGACTCATATTAAATCTTCCAGAGACATCAAGCCTGTCTTGGTAAAAGCATGAGGGACCCTTGCAAAGCCCTCTAAGAGGGTGTGAGAAAGAGGTCCTGCAAGAATAAAGCTTTAAAAAGTGAACCTGTTTGAATTTAAAAATATTCATTCTCAATCTTTCACAGTAAACTCTCTGTGGATGCCAGAATTGGAAGACAAAAATGCAGAATGCATAGAAATAAACAACAATGTTTAAACACACCAAGGATGAAACATTTGCAAATAGACTGTTTTGTCCGCTGCAGTACACCCCCCCCCACCCCAAAAAAAACCAAAAATAAAAGTAACAGGGGAAAGGAAGAGGGGACATGAAGGGCAACTATTATTTTCAGTACTTTCTGTGTGATCTTTCCCTATGCGGGCACTCAGCCTCTATGGTTTGTGGGTGTAAAAAGGAGGAAAATGCTGCACCAGACAAAATCCTTGTGCTCTTCCTGCCTCTAAGTGCCAACAGCAAGTGTCCCCAAAATACTCATGGTGGAAAAGCCCTGTGTGACAAGGGAACCATTTTTTTTCTCCTGAGCAGACCCCCTGGACCCAGTGGCCATGACAGAGCTGTGCATGTGTGTGGCATCTGCTGCACTGGAGGAAGAGATGCAGCACATGCCACACACATGCATGGCCTTGTAACTGCCTGGGCAACCTGTGTTGCCTCTCTCAAAGCCCCTGCCAAACAGCATCAGAACACAGCAAAACCTGTCAGCCCATCTAGAAACCATGGCCCCGGGTTTCCAGCACTCCACCAGTTGGTGGTTATGCTCCTTTACACCAGCTGAGGAACTGTTCCTACATTTTCACCTGGTTCCTGAAGATTTATATACTAATTCCCTGCAAAGCATTACAGTGGGGGAAAAAAAAAAAGCCTAACAGGGTTCACAAGCCCTATTTCATAAGTGAGTTATTCCAGCCTTGCTGGGTCAGATCTTACTGAGAGGACGATACATCCAGAGCTGTCATGTAAATCATTTCCTTTTGAATACTTATGTCTAATCAACTTCAGACCTTGTTTTGGACACATTGTATGTTTCATAAGCTGAAGAACTCTCTCTGATGAAATCCTTGCCTCCTGACCCCAAAATACATCTGAACAAAATTGTCCCATCAGGAGTTCAGATAATTGCTTGGCCTTTCCTGTCAGTCATAAACCAGACAGATGCAACTTTTTTGGACATTTCCCCACACTTGAATGTGCTTTTCAAACATATTCCAAACAGCATAAGAGAATAGGAATGGTTGCTTTTATAAATGTGTGGTAGTTCATATGCTTAAGCAAAGAAAACAGAGACTCCCTTTGCTGGTGCCATATGTATTACTGTGTGATAAAAATTTACCAGCATGTAGTTCTGCAATTATTGTTCTTACAGCTCCATTAGTCTTAAATCTTATTTATTACTGTGGTCTTTTTTCTTTCAGTGGAAGTCCCAGGCTCTCTCTTTTCTTGCACCAAAGCTTACAAAGCACCGAACAGTCCAGGTACAATTTGAAGACCCCATCTTTCTCACAGCCAGAGAGAGTGAGTTTCAGAGTGGTCTTTCTGCTTCCACCCACAAACCCCTTCTGGATCTGCAGCCATGCAGTTCTGTGGATCCAGCAGAGATGGCCAGTGGCTGACCCAGCAGGACACGGGCACTGAGCGAGGTTCACATCCTGTGCCTGGCCACGGCAGCATCCACCTCACGGGGCTGCAGCTCACAGCAGGGACAGCCTAACTGAGGGCTGGGCTGGGACACTTCCCAAGCACTGGCAGGGTCAGCAGGGAAGGCACAGCACGGACTCTGCAAAAGCAGGTGAAAAGTTTTCTGCTGACTTCTCAGGGGACCCCGATTTTCTTCTCCTCGCCCTCCTTGACAGCCTGCTGGAATACACAGGAGAGCTTGGAGAGGTGAGAAAAAATTGCTGGAGGAAGCCTGGAACATATCTGCTGGTGAATGGCAAGTCACCCCATGCACTTGGATGGAGCTAAATCCTGAACAATGAGAAATATTACAAATATTCAGACATCACAGACAAGGGTTTACAGAGATCACAGTCTTGAGTTGAAAGCCTGGGAATTCCTCAAGGAGAAGGTGTGGTCTGGGGCAGCGCATGTGAGCCAAGAACTTTCCAAGTGCCTCTGCAGCTCTCAGCATCTGACAAGAAAATAAAGTTCATGGGCAAAACACAGTGTGAAAACAGAAAGCAGGCGGCTATGTTCATCAGTAAGTTGAAAGAACAGAATTTATGTGAATGTTACAAAAGAAAAATCCTTAAAAGTTCATTCTACATCAAGAAGAAAACTTTCCAAAGAGCAGAAAACAAGGACCTGCATGGCTCAGGTGCATGGAAGAACCTCATTCTGCACCTGAGTCCACGCAAGCAGAGCTGCAGCACCATAGGTATCATCTCACAGACCATTTGGATGCTAAGCCTGTATATGGATCCTGCAGTCAGACAGGCTCTGTTAGACATTACTGTGCCTGTTTGAGTTGCCAGTCCCTTGGTGGTTTGATGGAAGTCATTGCTATCTAGCAGAGGTGACAAAACTCAACATAACACAACTCCTTCTGCCACTGTTGTGGTCCAGCACTTTACACCTGCAGCAAAAGATAATCTGGAAACACGAGTGGTGCTTCTGACACTGGGGCAGGGTTTGGCTCCAGCACAGCCTCATGACAATACGTGCCCATGAGTTTCAGGTCTGTGCAAGTTACAGAACCGCCCTGAAGCTCATTCTGGCTTTATCATTTTGCGGGGTACCTTCATGAGCCTGTAGTCTCAGCAGAGCTCACACAGGGTTTATAAAACTGTCCTGTGAGAACATGGAAAAAGGCATGAATCATTGGAAAAATTGTATTCTCTGCAGGAACCCCTGCAGCAAAGGCCGCAGGAGTGCCTTGGGTAGGTGCTGCACCCATCAGGCTGCCAGCACCCACAGACCAGGACATAATGAGCTCCTTCTCTACAAACATTTCTCTCTTTCCGGACTTACGCTAAGTGCAGGAAAATAACTTTCAGTTTTTCATATCTTTGCATTTCTCCTCATTATTGTGAGAAAAGCCCTTATCTCATCATCCTGCTGTGCTGTGTGATTTAGGTTGGATACCCACTGTTTCAGCTCGTACCTTCTCGTTTCCTCACCTCGGATGCTTTCTGTAGCTGCTTCACGTCCGTGCTGTCACTCCTGCTGGATCCTTACAGCATGCAAGGCAAGCATCATACGGGAAAATCAGTCCGTGGGCTTCTGCTTTGGGGACTGGAACGAGCATGTGGAACAAATGAACCCAAAAAGGAGGTCAGAAATTTTTGAGAAGTGGAGGCACTCCAGCAGGACAACCCCAGGGGCAGCCCCGCCCCAGGGAATGGAAACAAAATGAAGGAAACCGTTCTGGAAAAGGCCCGTGTGACTGTCACAGCGGCGCTCGGGGACACTCAGAGCGGTGAGTGCGCCTGTGTCCCAACCGGAGTCACAATTGGAGTCAAAACTGGGAGAACGCACCGGAGGGGTGGGGGAGGGGCTCCCCGGGGCCGGCGGCGCGGCTCGCTCCGGCCGCCAGGTGGCGCTGTCNGGAGCGGCACCGGGAGTGGCACCGGGGCGGGAACGGAGCGGCACCGGGTGCTGCACCGGAGCGAGAGCGGGGCTGCCCCGGGAGCGGCCCCGGGAGCGGGGCTGCCCTGGGAGCGGCACCGAGAGCGGCACTGGAGCGGGAACGGAGCGGGAACGGAGCGGCACCGGGAGTGGCACCGGGGCGGGAACGGAGCGGCACCGGGTGCTGCACCGGAGCGAGAGCGGGGCTGCCCCGGGAGCGGCACCGGAGCGGGAGCGGAGCGGGAACTCTGTCCCGGTAACTGCGGGGAAGGGGCCACCCCTGCTCTCCTCTGGGCGCTTTCCCGGCCGGGGATCAGAGCACGCCGGACCCTCCGGGCCGTCCGCAAGCTGGAGGTGCGAGGAGGGTCAGGAAACGGGAGCAGAGTCCTTACGCCGTGTGTCCCCCGCCGAGCCCGTATACACCTCAGATCTTTGCCTTAAGGGCCAAAAGTCTGCTCGGAGCCCAAATGCCAGTTCCACAGAGGGCATTTCGTGTCACCCAGTGGTGACACCCATCAGGTGCCAGTACGATCCCTATTTCACTCAAACATCTCCTTCCGAGGATGTTCATTCACAGGCTGCCCGGGTTTTCCCTTGGGTGCTGCTAGCTCATTTGGAGTGATGCATGGAATGAGTCGGTGATCCTCCCGAGAACACCCTGAGTAGCAATTTCTCTTGGGAAAAAAAGCCTTATCCCCACACAGCGCCTCATACAAGCCTCTGAAATACATAATGTAGTTCAGTCCCGGTGGTTTGGTTGTACTATTAACCGGCTCTCCATAGACAAGCATATTTCTTGTCTCTTCCCTCTGATCACTTAACCTGTGCTGGTGGCTCTGAGTTTACATCTCTGCTCAAAGCGTATGCTGCACCTTCATTTGGCAAGGGCTTGCTTCAGTTCAGAGACAC
This sequence comes from Ifrita kowaldi, assembly GCA_013398055.1. Classification (NCBI taxonomy): domain Eukaryota; kingdom Metazoa; phylum Chordata; class Aves; order Passeriformes; family Cinclosomatidae; genus Ifrita; species Ifrita kowaldi. The sequence continues at coordinate 518,540 of VZRS01007015.1, forward strand.
TTGGGATTGAAGCAAGCCCACCACTCAGAAGTCCTTCACAGTCCAGACACGTTCCCCCAAAACTGGAGACCAGGTCCCCATCCCAGGTCTCTGCAGTCACCAAGCCCAGCCAGCATTTCATTGCCCATCAGTATTCTCCACAGCTGACTGATACGGGCACTGCCAGGTGATGTGCTCAGCTCCCTTCCCAGGCCCCTTATCAAAGGGCAGCCCGTGACATTTTCCAAACACCATCTCCTAGTGTTTATTTTGGCCCTTCTACAGGTGTTTCCAAATTATTTTGCGGGAGAACATGGAAAACATGATTTAGGGCAATCCACTGAAGGAGTTGGGAGACTGAAGGTGCAAACTCCCTAGGTGACATCTGCTCTTTTTGCGGCCTCAGTGCTGCATCCTGCCTTGCCCTGACCCTCAGTACGAATGTGCAGTGCTGAGTCCCTCAGGAGAGGCGAAGCCCATCCGCAGTCCTCAAAACAAGGGCTCAGGAGTTTATTCAGAATGCAACCTCTGCTCTGGAAAACCTGTGACTTTGGAGACAAGTGGGATTTGGGAGGCTGAAAATACAACAAGAGAAGCAGATTTTCTTCAGATGTGTGGATGCTGTTGTAGGCTTCATGAGCCATCAGTAAATGAAAAATGAAGTTATTTTAGTAAACAAAAATGCACATGTAAGCACTGAAAGGTGAAGTCAGAAGTTTGGAGTCAGTTTGCATTTTAACAGACACAGAAATAACAATGAACTGAGGAGACATGCTTGTTTATAAGGCTGCCTGAGCAAAACCACACAAGTCAGACAGAGAGCCATCAAACTCAGTTATGGTGAATAATATCCCTTTACTCCCTGGACAAATAAGCCAGTCCTCACTGGAGCTATCAAGGAATACGATTCCAGTAAATTATATGCAATTCTGGACTTGTTTTTTAAACATACACTTTTTGCGAGGGTAAGAAGTCCATTACGTTATTTTTGGTAATGCCCTCTTTTTCTATAGGTCTGATAAAACTCTGTGTGTGAAATGTTTCTTCAGCTACCTCAAGGCAAGTGCTGACATTACCAGGAAGCAAGCAGTGCTAAAGAAAGAAATGTACGTAAGTGAAAGCCTGGGCTGAGATTACATGCGATGAAATGGAAGATGCCCAGACAAACATCAAAATGTTTCTGCTGACTTAGCGTGGAACTTAGTTCTTTTGCTGAAGAACTACTGTGGGACTTCAGGCACAGTTGAGTCTTGATGAATTGTGAGGCAAAATTTGATTTTGATTAATTATTTGGTAAGTTCTGAAAATTGCATACACACAGGGGAAGTCTCCCTATACCATGCATTTCTCTGGTTTCCATTCCTTGTTGTGCTGCTGTTGGGGATATTGAACACCTCCAGTTGTGGAATCCCTGCCCCGGGAAAAGGACGATGTCAACTAAGCACAGGCATTGCTGAGATTTATAGAGAAGTAAAGACAACTTCTGATATTAAGCAAAGAAAGCTGAGCTGGATAAAATCTTGCTTGAGTAAAATGAAGCTTTTTTTTTTTTTTTTCTTCTTCCTCTTTTTCTTTCTTAAGCTTAACAAAAAAGAAAAATAGAAAATCCCCACTGATTGCATCCAGCTGTTAAAATTTTATGATACTGAGATCCCCAGTTGTCATGACCACTTCATGTAGTTTAATATGCAGTCGTATTCTTTTCAGTTTCATTTTCTTCCCTAACTTTAGTTAATAAAACACCTCTCAGACAGCCTGTTCTTAGCAGTTATAGAGTGCCTGGTCTTCTTTTATAAAGAGGAGAAATGTGTGCAGCTTTAAGAACTAATTCATGTACATACACCCAGGTCGTTACCTGTGGGATACCTTGGCACCTGAGAAAGTTAAACTGCAGCCATAATTCCCATTACTGTCAGTGAGAGCAGCACTGCTGCAAAGGCCATGCAGGTTGAACAGCAGCAGGATGATTCTGATCACTGCAGACCAGCCCTGCAATAAAAAGGTCAGCTCTCTGCCCCAGCCAAGGCTCCCCTTGCCTGCAGATGGCTTTGGGCTCACACTCAAAATGAGCAAATCTCTCCAAACTTCAGAAATTCAGAGGCAAACCAGCACCTCCCAAACTGTTGTACATTTATTCTGTTTGATCCACAGCGAGCGTGAGGGTTGTTATCTACACTGTTTGCACAGTTTCAGCTTGGCTTTTATAAAGGACTTTTTTCCTGCTTGATTGGCACAGATAAAATACCAAGAATAAAGGCCGTGCCCAGATTTTTTACTTGTAAATGCACTAATATTCTTATTCTGCCATCACTCCCAGCTCCCTCCTGACTCACTGGTGTCTGCCCACACCAGCAGCCATGCATGTGTAGGAGGTGTGGAAGTGATTCCCCGTGCCAGGGCAGCATTGGCATCAGTGGGGAGGAAGAATACTCCAACACTTCTGCTTTAGAGCTCCTTGTTTGGTACAGCATGCTGGCATTGCTCTGGCTTGCTACCACTGCTCTGGTATATAGAAAAAAGCCACCACACATTAAGAAAGAATAAATGTACACATCAGCAGCTCAAGGATCAGACCAACTGATTTAATTAATCCCAGAACAAGCATTTTAAATAAGGGAATTCAGAATTATGATTAAGTTGCAAAGGAAACAAAATATACTACAGGCAAGAGGGTTTTGCTGGGCTCTAGCTGGTGCATGCTTCTTTTTGAGCCTTGGCATTCTTTTGTGTAAGTCTTTTGCCTCTGTGGTGTTGAAAATGGTTTGGGCAATCTATTTAATGATGCAGTTTTATGTAATCGGTAACCACATTACTGCATTAAATATAAAGCAGTCAGAGGAACTGAAAATAAACTGGTTGATTTCCTAAGAGATAGCACTGATAAACACTTTGGTCAACCTATGCGTTTTGTGGACAATGTTAAAGGAAATCTCTCCTGACGTGCTTAGCTTGAGGAAGCTTTATCCTTCCTATGCCAGTATTTATAGTCATAGTTTAATAGGAAGCCTCTAATGATAACAACTTACTGCTTGTTTAATCATCTTTTACTGAGCAAAATAGCTGAGTTAATTTGGGACCTGTGAAGGATGGACACTATGGCTGGCTGGGATGGGGGCATGGAGCCTCCCGGTGGCAGCTGGCAGGCATGGGACTGTGTCGTATACTTCAGCTGTTTGTCCAGGACAAGTCATCAGCTTCCATTTGCTGTGCCTGCCTCTCTTGTGACAGGGATGGGAAAAGTGGCTTTTCAAAACTGCAGAGATTTTAAAACGCATAAAAAGAAATGTACAGGGAAAGGAACACTTGCAGCATGTGGGGATGTTTTCTGAGATGGAGTAGAATTCACATCAAGTCCCTTCATATAGTAGGGGAAGACCCAGCTGACAGCTAGCCTTTTGATATAAAACCAGTATCAGCTTGCTTTTTCCTGTCTTCCCTTGATCCCCTCCTCCTCCCCTCTATGCATTTCACTCCCTCCTCAGTATACCAAACAAAAAGGAGGAGGAAAAGAGTGGAATTACTGTGACAGCTTCACCATTACAGAGTTCAGCCTGTGCCTCTACCACCTCTGCCACCATCCTCAGGCACAACTTCCCTGGATGAGGGAATGTCCCTAGCCTGAAGACTGCTGCAACCCATCTCCTTCCAATATCAAAGCATTGCCAAGGGTTAAAATGAATTTTATACTTCCCAGGAGTTTGTTCTGTTTGCCAGAGGCTGTTCCATTGGCACCCCCCTGGTTTGGACCATATGCAGTGATTCTCCTGCATTGCTCCTAAAGGGTTTCTCCAAATGGCTCCAGGTCCTGGTCTGGGAAGGCAGTAAGCAACACCCAGTGGGCTTACCAGAGCTAGTACTGGTGGATTACTTTGAACTAATGAAAGGAAAAAATAGATTTTCCCTATCAAGAAAAAAAACTAAATAGCAGTGTCATGGTGGGAAGCAGATCCTGTCCTGAAGAGTTTGCAGCTGAAACAAGGAATGAGGCAGAAACAACATTAAGGAGAGGTGCAGTGACACTCCTGAGGTAGTGTGAGTAGGGATGAGATTGGTACCCACATCTTCGAGGTGTCAGATAAGTGCTCATTTGCATTCCAGAACCGGTAACTGAACAGATATCTTGAAGTCATCTCAGGGTCTGAGAGAAAACGCAGCTGCCATGCTCCAAGTGGCCACGCAGTTCTGAAGTAACAAGAGTTAAGTGAAGGAAAAAGAGATGAGTGAGAGAGGAATTGTAAAATAAAAGGATGCAAATAAATTCCTTTGTGTTGTTAGGCCAGACTGCAATGACACAAGGCTTTGTACAGAGTCCTTCACCTTCTTTTGAAAGGAATTTGCTGTATGTCCCTGTCCCTCTGCAGTCAGAACGTGTGGTTGTGATCATTCATAACAGCAAGCACATCATTTAATAGCACCAGCCTGAGTGAAGCCAAACCTGGAAGCCTGAGCTGAGTTATTCACCCCAAAAAAACCCCAAATGCACAGTTAAATCTAGCTTATCAAAACTGTAAGTATTCTTACATAGAAGGGAAAAGTGAAAAAAAAATCTGCAAATAATTTCACCTTTTTTTCTAAGATGTGAAGTTACTGTGCAAATATGAGCTCCTGCACTTTGTGAGGCAAAGAACAGCCCTAGACATATAGCCACTCAGTATTAAAGACAAAAAATAATGTAATTCAGCCCACAAACTGAGGGCTGAATCCTGCTGGATCTGAGTTCCTTTTGTGTCCTATAAAATTAGGAATTGTGTATATCAAAGGAAAAATGCTGAGTATTCTCCAGGCCTGGTTCATAGCCCTGTGGAAAGTCAGACTAAAAAGAAAACAACAAATTAAAGTCACACAAAATTCCTCAGAACAAAGAAAACTGCATCGAAGCAACAGCTTTCACTTTTACCCCCCAAGAGCTGAAATAAGCATGCACTGAGGTGGTAAGCAGTTCTCATCCTGCCTCCAGCAGCAGGATATACATTCTTTAGAAACGCCAGAAAGTGTCTGATTTAGCAGAGTAGCTGAACAAATTAGAAATGATGCTGTGAGTGGGGGTTCGCTTTATATAGCTGGAGCTCCAAGACAGAAATACAGATTATGGCAGGTTAACGGAGACTGTGACATTCCCTATACATGTAAATAAACACTGAATTTGAGAACCTCTGTTTTCCCCAAGCACTAGTAAATAAAAGTATAGCAGAGACTTCGTGTAAAGTAACCATATGCTTATAATTATACAAGCATTGTAGATCCCCTGTGTGAAATTTCACATCTTTATTGTGTCTATTTTAATGTTTACAAAGTTAGCAGTAATTTTTCAAAATCAAATCTATCCTAAACAGGAAAACTAATTTCCTACACCATTTTAATTTTCTTCACCAGAGCAAATGAAAGCAGAATCACTGTGGCAAACTTCTTCCCTTTCTCCTGATCTATAAGCTGCAATTTGTTTTTTCCTGATGTCAGATGTGTTTTGATGCACCAAGAATGCAGGAGTGGCTTCACTCTTCACGTCCATATATTAAGTTTCGAACTGTGAGTGAGAGACAATGTGGTTCTAATCTAAGACAGTGACAAAAACGCCGAGAGCTTGCAGAGAAGCAAAGTTGCCACTGGTTTGTGGCGAAATAAAACACTGTAAAAAGCAACAGTGTTGCATAGGGTGAGTCCTGCTCTTTCTACCGACTTTTCTTGTGAAAAGACTAACAGCCAAAAGCAGGAGCAAAAGGAAGAGAAATGGGAAAGCCTGTCCCCACACTGTGGGGCTGCACAAGCCTCCACTGAGCCGGAACACGGGGGACTCCTCTGGAAGAGCTCTGCGGGCTGCAGGGAGGTGCAGATCCCTTGCGGGATGCTTGGAAAGTGAAACACAACTTTCCTTAGAGAACCACAATGTGGGAGGTACTTCAGACTCTCCTAAAGCAACCCTATTTATTTGGGTGTGCTCCTTTGTCTCCTGTTAGTTCACATGCCATAGTTTTGGCAGTTAAAAATCCTCATCTACTTAGAATCTGAGGTTTACGTTGACAGTTTGGAGATGGGGCATGCTGAAATAAATATGGTTAGAAAAAAATGATGGTTTTCTGTGATATATATGTGTATATATATGTGTGATGGTCTAGAATGCAGGTAGCAGAGAAGGAGCTTGGTGCTCCATCTCAGAAGATGCTCTCAGCAAAGAGCAGGGCAGCGCGGCCGGGAGGGAGACAGGGAGAGGAGCCAGCCCATTACCCATAAGGGAAGATCCATCTGGGGAAGGGGAAACAACTCCTTGGTCAAAATAAATATTCCTGCCAGTGTGAAGCACTGAAAACCTTTTCAGGAGCACTGCAGAAAAGATTAGAGGTGCTAAAAATGCTGAGGCTAAAAGGATGGGAATTTAATGCCTCAGAACCAGGGCCTTTGAAAGACAATTCCCATTTTCAAAGCTCAGGCTGGTGGAGGCTGGTGTTTTGCTGAAAACCAGCACACATGGACTACACGGGCATTTTGAAAAATGTGCTAACTGCTGTGCCAGTAGGAATCCCTGCCCCCCGATTGTGTGGTGTAACCACGGCCTTTTTGGAGCCTATTGTGCTAAAGCAGGGGAAAGCCCGTAGTTTGAGGGTGTACATTTTCTAGTCATCCTAATAAAGAATGATTTTGGTTCACAGAAATAAAAATCCTACAACAGATCATTCATGTTAAAACAAGCATCAACCTAGATGCGAAAAAAAAAGGAAAAAAATCAAGAAGGAATATCCACAAACTGATGAACTCTGTGCTCATACCCCTTACGCACCACAGTAACTCTTCCAAATGGCCACAAACCAAAGGTGAAATGAGTGATGCTTATGTCTTGGCTTGACCACTTTGCAGGGTTGAATTTTAACCTCTGACATTCTTCCTCAACATTGTTGCTCATGTTATGGTTATAGCAAGAGAAATTTCCATTAAACTTCCAGATGAAAAAAATCACATCTGATTTGGACTGCTTCCTGACTTTCAAATTTGCCATTTTTCTTTTCCCCAGAATAGCAAATTCACAGAAAGAAAAAATGTGAAAGCTGCGAAAATATGTGCGCTAGTGCAAGGAAATTAATGAAACTGGTTTTAAAACTGCGTTTTTGCAGTCTCCAAATTGCTTTAGTTCAGAGAAACATATTTGAAATTAAAATAGTGTTACAAAATATGTATAATGCAATTATAAACTGAAATCTGGCCAACTTTTATTCTTGAGAAAACCGGAAAGGAAATAATTTTAAAAAATGCTATTCTTCTATTCTGGTGGCTGCTATTATTTTACTCTTTTTATTGTTGCTGCCATTATTACACTCTTTGCCACGCACTGAAGCGAGGATCCCAAGTGTCTCACAGGCACTGATTCATTCTCATGTGTGCCCACTCCTGCCTGCAGTTCCCAGGTCCAGTGCCACACAGTTTTCTCAGTGACAATCAAACCCAAAACTTCTTAAGATGGCTCAATATATTCAAGTCCCTCGCAGTGGCCTGGCTGTGTATCTCCATGGGGAGTCACAACTGCTATATCCCCACAGTTCCCTACTCTGTCATTCCCTTAAGTGACTGTCTGGACAATTAGCTGTATTGAACAATAGCATTGTCTTCCAAAATGGCAAGGGGATACCCTGAGCAATCTAAAGCTTTGAGAAAAAGGCCAGAAAGGAACACTGCTAATTTATTGCTGTTACTACTACCTGTGTACACTCTCACCTGCTAAGCAACACTGTCTTGGGGTGCTACCGTGGGGGCATGTGCCTTAGCAGGGCCTCAGCCTCCACACTGCCTGAAAGGCCACAAGAGCCAGAGGAAAGGCCCCTGTTAGGTGCAGAGGGCTTCAATTCAGGCCCCTGATGAAGAAGTGACTGGGCAAAGCAGCCATCCAAGTCAATTTTAGAGAATGCGTTATAACATGCAAAAGCAGCAGGTAGAAATTAAATCAGGCTGATGGAAGTTGCTCTCGAGACCCTGCAGCTTTGCATTAGTATGAAACCATCTCCCCTTGGGAGAGGAGGAGGCCAAGGGAGGAAAAAGCTGAGAACAAAGAGGGAAGAGGAGAGACAGACCGAGAGACAAAGGCAGGAAGGGAACAGACACTCCGGGAGCACCAGAGGGGACCCGGGAAACCAGCGGAGTGAGAGTGGAAAAGGGCAGCCGTGCAGCAGCAGCATTTGGGACCACAAGGAGGGGATGTGGGAAGTGAGAACAATATCAGAAAAGAAAAATAGGACAATGAAATACAGCAGGAGAGAAAAGAAAGAGCCTGGGGGGCTAGGGTTGGGCAGAAGTTGACGGAGGAGAAACTGGAGCTGGGCAGCTGATTGGAGATAGCCAGCAGGAGCATGGAATAAGTGAATAGGACACAAAAGGGGCAGAAGGAAACAAAAAAGTGATGATAAGGCTCCGGAAGGAACTGGGTCATGGCAAGAAAAAAGTAGCCAAAATGCTAAGTACAGAGCAGAAAGGATGGGAGTGGCAAAGGGGAGCAGAAGTAACAAAAGTAAGGCATCAGAAAAGTGAAGCCAAAGGGACAGGAGCAGGGGGGAAGGTCTCAGTGCAGAAAGCAGCTGATGAAAAGGGAGGGTAGTGGTCAGAAGGGTGTCTGTGAAGCCAGAGGATAGGCAGGAGGAGTGAAAGCACAATAAATAAAAGGGGGTGAAGAAATGGGGTGGAATGAAGTGGGAATTGGTTTTGCAGAACACTTGCCTCATTTCTGCACTGTCACTGATACTTTTTTGTAGCCCTGTCTCTTCACAGCTCATCTGCCAGCATCTCACAGTACATCTATCCCACTAAAAAGAAGCCAAGGCAATGACGGGCCCCATTCTCTAATCCCAGCTGTGCGATGTGTCCCACATCCACATGGTCACATCCAAATGGCCATCTAGGGACAGCCCCTGGCACAAGCCATAACTTGTAACAGGCCTGGGTACTGGCTGGGAAAGTGCTAGTTGGCATGGGCCAAAACCACACCAGGGAGCTCTCTAAGCCATGTATGGAGGGCTGCAGGAGAGTCTGAGCTCCTGTCGTGAAATTGTCTTGTTTGCTAGCAGAGATGCAGCCGGATTCACTTGGAACACGAGCCCGTCACTTGCTTTGGATGTTCCTGTCATGTTCCTCATTGTCCCTAGCCTCTCTCCATAGGAGATGGGGAACACAGTGGGACTAAGCACCCTACAGGCAAACTGGGATGTGCCAGGCTAGAAACCTGCTCCATATGCCCTGTCAGGGTTTGCCTCATCTCACTGATCCTGTGCTGCACTGGGAGTGGTGCCAAAAGCCCAGGTATGAGTTGCTCTCTCTCTTGGCAGAAAATGAGAACAGGGAAGAAAAAGAGAAGTCCAGTGTGTGACTGCATGAAAAATGGCAGCTGATGGAGGAGCATGGTCAGAGATCTCAGATTCAATGTGGGATAAATGTCAGATTCCCTTTGTTTACTATGGATCAAGCTTTCACAGCTAAACACACATGATCTCTTACTGGAATGAGAGGAAAATCCACCAGCGGCAGAGCTGGGGCAGACAGGAGAGGTAAAAAGAAGTGGACAATGGGAGACCAGGACAGGAAAGGAGGAAAGCTCAGCACAGGGCAGAGAAAAGCCACACGGGGAAGTGGAGGAGGGTGGTTTGTGGCTGCCTGCAGCAGCAGTGCCATGGTTCAGGCAGGAGGATGAGAAGGTGAAGGAGAAGCAAGGAGTGATCAGGACAGGTAGAGTAATGCAAGCATGTTATCATGGCTTTGAACCCTGGACAGGTGGTTGGATGAAACCATTGGAGAACTGACACCAGTTTTATGCTGGAGGGTGCACCTCTGAAAAGCCAAATGAAAAGGGGTGGGTGAATTTCTGAATCCCAGTACTTCTGCTCCACTGCTGTCTTTTCCATGACCAGCACAAGGCAAATGTGCCCTGCTTTGAGGAATCTTTCCTGCCTGCCCCAGGCTACCCTGATTATCTTGACAGTGCTGCCTGCCCAGTAGTGCCCGGCACTGCCTTTTGCCAGGCCCCAACCTGGCACCGTGCTCCACTTGGGCTGGTGCCCTCTTGGGAGCCGATTTGCAGATTTTAAGACAAGGATAATGGTCTCTGGCTCTTCCTATGCTTTCCCTTCCTTCTCTGATGGGTGGCAGGGCCTGCCTGAAGGCTGCCAGCTAGATGGGCCCTGGCGCATCTCAAGGTGAGAGATGCACTTTCCACCAAATTCTCCTTCTTTTAAGACCCCTGCTTTGTGCCAAGCTTCTGGACACATAGCCAAGGGAACACAGAGAGACTCAAGAAAAATCATTAGCTTCTCATGAGTCTGCCCCCTCTCAGCACTGGAGAACCTGCGAGGCACCTGAACACATGACAGCCCCGGCGGGATGATGAGAAGCGGTACCCGAGAGGTGGCAGCAAGACGCGCGGCATCTCTCTGCGGCCCTCGCGTCCACTTCCCGCGTGAAGTACCCAGCGCGGAGGGAGCGAAGGGACCCCCAAGCGCCGGACCGCGGGGTGTCCCGCCCCGCCGCGGACCGCCCC
>VZRS01007016.1:0-97960 GCA_013398055.1 Ifrita kowaldi
TGAATGTGAAGGTTTGGGTGTTACACTGGGGCTTTTTTGAGGGGTGCTTTTCTGACTGTTTGGATTTTATATTTTGGGGGATGATTTCCTTTTGTTTGCTTTTACAGGGCCTGGGTCAAGCACAAAAAAAAAAGGATCTGGTATGCGGCTTCTTCCCAAGAAGAAAATTCATCCAGGAAGAAAGCTTTTAGCGACAGAAAGATTCACAAAACCAATATTTAACTATGGAATACAAATAACTCTGAGAAATCTTGGGATTCACAAGAAGTTACTGACCTTGAGAGCAAAAGGAATGCATTTAAACAACCAACCAGGAAAAACAGCTGGGAGAAAACTCAGGGGTGAAAGGTGGTTAACAGTCCAAGGTGAATTATCTTTGGGTAGTTTGGCCACCAATGCTACTGGCTTACCTTAGCCTGTCTCCATGGCACACATCCCTCAGCTGGTCACTCCCCCCTCACAAAGTCACAAATACCAAGTAACAGATCTCTCTGACTGGTTGGTTTCCGGGCCTCAGCTGCTGCTGTTTTGGCCAGCAGCGACCTCCAGTGTCTTATGGAAGAACCAATCTCAGACTGCCAGGCTGCTCAGCAACAGGAAGCTGAGATCCTGGTTCTGCTGGGCTTGATTTCTTTGGGTTTTTGGGGGTTTTCCACGACCTTCAGAATGAAACTGACTTTGGAAGCCATCTTAATTGGGGAAGGCTACTCTCCTCCTTTGCTTGTGCTCCCAGCAGAACCTATGGCATGGGAATTTACAGAAGTGACATTCACGCTCATGCAAGAGGTACTTGTGCAAGCAGACATCTATTAAACACCAGGTTTTCCACTACAGGGATAAACTAGCCACAACTCCTCTTTCATCCTTCACACATCCATGTACACACCTTGGCTGTTTGCTGGACCTTTGCTTGCAATTCCAAAATGTTTTGGACTTCGTTCTCTTTCAGATTCTACCAAAGGCAGGCCTTTAAATGCTTGTGTGAGACACATCAGCTTTTCATCTGTTACCGTCATGTATTGCTGAAGCTTCTTCTAAAGGAGGAAAAAACCATACACAGAATTACAGAAATTTTTGTTCTACCAACATAAATTAGAAAATTATATACTATAATCAGCCCCGAGAAAAAATTTGGCCTCTTAATACTACTGCATGAGTCTGTAGGATTCCAGTAAGGTATTAAATACGATTGGCTCCATGTTTCTTATTTATAAATGATTTGTTTTCCCTTTTCTTACTCATGACCTCACTTCCTTTCTAAGGTTTCTTAATTGCTCCATTCCCAAAAGTAGCCATTGATCAAAACTACCTGCACTACAAACTAAAAAAAGGAAAATGTGGTATTACATCTACTCATTGCTCCAGTAGTGTTAACAGTATAGAAGTATGAAGGAACATGCCTAAAACTTGTAGATGGATAAAGTAAAGCTCAGTTTCACAGAACCAGCATTTTCTCAGGCTTTGAAGTTATATGAAGATAAACAAACAACTTTCCAAGCATTCCATACCCACACCTGCTACTATAATTCTCAGGCTCCTCATTCAATTTTATCATTTTCTTTCTGTTTATTGTTAAAATCTCCAGAACATGAGACAATGCATCTCAGCCCATATTTGCAACAGAACTCAGGATTCTAACAAGTCATCCTGATGGGTAAGGAGCAAGGGGGACTCAGTACCTGCATAGTAACGTTTTCTTCCCTTACTTGAAGTACTTCTGGGGTCAGAGCATCAATCAGTTCTCTGTGTTCATTCAACATCTCCTCCTGCTGCTGCCTCATCATGTCTTTCTCATGCAGTTGCATTTCAGTCTAAAGATGGAGAAAAAATTAAAAACCTACTATAAACCAATACAGATCCATATCTGAAAACAGGAATGAGTCATTATGACATCATCATGTAACAGCTCTTCCCACTATTGCTAAATTGACTTCATTACTTTCGTGAACAAAATCTAATTGTCAGGGCTTGAGAACTATCAGAGAGCTTACTGTTTTTCCTTTATTCCTCCAGGACACTGTAGGGAATTCTAGACATCCTTGTTCTTCTGCCTTTACAACTTTTACAGGATGTAACTACAAGCATTGCCCCTCTGCACAGATACAGTTTCTTAAGTCACTGAATCTCCATGCAGGAATTAAATAATTCCAGGTGTACTGATGCTTGCCAGTATCCCGTGCTTCTTGTGCCTAATCTTTAGTTTCCCTAATTCATTAATGAAGACAAATTTGATTAAGTAAAGGAGAAAGTACTTGTTTTCTAATTCTATTAGAGAGAAAAAGTTCTAGAGGGTTTCAGAAGTGTTATGACAAAACAGCTCTGCATGCACATGAAATCAATGAATAAATACTTTTGAGACTAACTCACAGACACTGCGACTAGACACACCTCCTGTAAGTACATGAGAGACAAGGCATCCATTTTCTGTTTCTCTTCCAGCTAGAGAGAACAGGGTTTTTTGTATTGATCCAAGTGAAGCAGGCTGACTCAGAGAATGGATTAAAAAAACTGTACATGGTCCTCTCTTTTTCAGAAACCAAAGACAGCACAAAATAAGCACTTCTACCCTGGCAGCAGTGATAAAGCCTACTGATGCCTTAGATCATCTGGATGAGCTACTGTTATCTACTAATCCTACACAGCACTAAGCTAGTCTTGGAAGAAAAGCTTCCAAGCATCTCTGTCTTACATTTATGCATGGGGAAAACATCAGGGTTAACATCCATTCCTACNTACAATTAACCACATTATGCAGTTTGAGTGACTTCCTCAGATTGCTACTTAAGAATTTAGGTAGTAAATTCATGAGTGTTGCAGACAATTCTGCAAGCTATAATCAACTTCTGGAAGGATGGAATGGTAACACAAGAAAAAATATGGGAGTAGCTTTGGAAGAAGTCTGAGGCTCAGGAATAACTCCCTTCTGTAGAAAACAAATTAAAGACAATCTAAATAGGATTATAACTGCCATTATACTTACAACACAAACTTGATGCTATTAAATTGATGTGTTCCTAATAAACATTCTACTGAAATTCTAAGACCCCTCATTATAACTGCAAAAGAACCAATTTTAATTCCCTGCTTTGGTATTACAATTTTAACCAACACCAAGCAGTACTAACTAGCTTTAGAACATAAGACTTTCTCAGCTGAAGTCCATCTTCTGCTGGTAGTTGCTTTTCACTCTTGGGTTGATTATTTACTGTTAGCTTCCAGGACTTAATCAAAGTAAATTCTTTCATTCAGATTAAACACAGAGTAATACAAGGATTAAGTTATTACACATCCAGTAAGAAAAAAAAATAGAATTTTAACGTAAGATGGGTTTCCCCCTTTCACATATTATACATTCTGAAAAGGAACCAAAATAAGACAGTTCCACATTCATTAGACATCTATTACCTTTGCTAGGAAATAGAGCATCAGGATTTAGATAACATACTCTGCTGCACCTCTTAAGAGTGCAGGAACTGTGATAATCTGGTTTAAAATGTCACATAGACCAAATGAATCTGGGAGGCACTGCTGCCTCTTGATAGCTCTGGGATACAGATGAAATAGAACACACTTTTTTTTTCCTTTTCTTTTTTAAAGAAAGCTTTTACATGGCACACAGGTGGTCTTCTCTATGGAATTCCATTAATCCCCAGCTGTGCACTGTTACAGTGAGCACTTCAGGTCATTCTTGCTTAAGGTAAAGTTGCTGTTATGGATAGAAAAAGAGGGCTAAGAAATCCCTCAAGGAAAATAGGGGATTTGGGTCCACTTCTCCAGTGACAATAGCATCAGCTTTGGGAGGCAAAGGAAGAAAGTGATTTTGTAAACAATGCTGTAGTTAATACCCTGCTACAACTCTGAGCACATGTAAATAACAAATTTAAAATTATTTCAAGTGACCTTTTCTGCTCTTAGACACAGAGACTTTCACTGCAGTCAACTCCTCCATTTTCACTAGGGATACTAATTCCTAACAAATCAGTTCCCAACAAAAAGTTGGGAAAAGTTTTAACTCCGAATTGCATGCAAGCCAAGCAATAAGCAGTGATAATCAGCTAATGTAAAATGACTGGAAGCCAGAAAAGACCAAAGTTCACATCTGTAAAGTAACTTTACACCCTTCTTCCTTCACTCTCCAGGAGCAGTTCTAAGTGTCTCACCTCTTTGAGGTAGCGCATCAAACGACAGAGAGCGTTCACCAGTGACAGTGTAAACCCAGAGAGGCCTTCACTTCTCTCTTTTCTTTGGACCTCACGACCTGTACATCGCTCATATTCCTCCAGTTCACACTCCACTTCATGGATCATGTGGTTGAGAACATCTAGGCTGGGTTTGGTGTCCCTCTGAAGGTCAGCCTGGATCAAATTAGCTGGAGAATCACCTCTCTTCTGTCTTGCAGAGTTCTGCGCAGCTTGCTTTCTTTTCACTGAAGGGGAAGATAAAAAGGATCATTGGAATTTCAACTTGTATAGAGATCTTTGCAGTACCAATGAAATTGCAGTTTATTGAAGTAAATCAAAGGAAGTGCCCTCTCTTGCCATAAGATGAAACAGACCATCAAAGAATGTCCCCCAGTCATTCCAGCTATTTTCAGATCCTCAAAAAACAAATCTTCTGTGGCGACTACCTCTCAAATATGACTGCTTTGTGCTTTTATCTTGGATACTCATGTTTGTACTTTTCTCCTTTCCAGTTAATTGCATGGAAATAGTTTGCTATTGCTAACCCACATCAGCTGCTTTCTCATATTTAGTAAGCAACGCTCTTACAACAATAGCTCATGTCACACCTTGTATGTGACATCAGTCCCCTCATACAAACGTGTGTTGGATCTGGGGACTGAAATGCATTTTAAACTGTATCAGAACTAGAAAAGCCCTGAACAGGAGAGAACTCCATGACCAGCAAGGTAATGGGCAGCATCAAAGGGCTGTATTTAAGGTTCCCAGATTCCAACGGACTTGGCTATGCCGATGAACATGCAGAACACAGGGGAAATAGGCAAGGAGCTGTGGAACATCCATCCTCAGATATGCTCAAGACTCAAGGACACCCTCATCAAACTTTGGCGTTAGCCCCGCAATGACTTCCAAAAATCCCTTCCAACCCACATTTTCTTATGACATTAAGGACCTTAGACAAAGGGTATATTATTTTTAAAAGTACTAAACTCTTTGCTGCAATATGCTTCTGTTTCCTTGAGTTTGGATTCAGCACTTGTCTCACAGTGTCAGTGTAGTCTACGGACTCTTCTTCATCTTCATTCTGAACTCTTGAACAGGTTCTCTTAATTACACTGGTAGCATTGAGGGCTGATTTAAACACAAAACAAAACAAAAAAATGCACATGTGAAATACTTCAGGTATGTTCTTAATGGTAATATGTTCTAGAGTAATTTTATGACAAGAGCTGGCTTTTTAGTCTGGAAATTCATCTGAGCCAAATTAGCATACATTTCTGTCTCTCACCCCCACCCAGGAAAGGAATTCCAGACAGGATCCTGTGAAGAGTTTAACAACCTTGCTGTGATTTAGCAAATCCCACCTGACTGATCCAGTGAAGGAGAAACAGCTGTTGGAGTCAAAGGCACATTTGATTCCTGTGATAAGGTGGTTTTTCTCACATCCTTATCAACCCACAGCTGAGAATTCACCAAGGAATTTTCTTCTCTCAACAACCGAAATAGCCTGCATTCAAAACAAGCATAACAGTGAACTGTAACAGGACAATGGCATGATTTCAGATTATCTGTCTAGACAGAGCTTCTAAAATTATCTGCAACTGCTCAGGTGAGTTCCCTGCTCACTTTCATTCCCAGTCTCAATGTTACAACAAGGCCTTTCCTGGAAATTCTGAGATCAGGAAAGGAGGGCAAAGGGAAACAGAAGAACTGACTTAACTATACCCACTCAACACCCTTTTACCTCCACCTATTTCCAGTGTAAAGCAGGTGGAAACCTGAATGGATGTCTTTATACTGACCTGTCAGAACTGATGCTGGATTTGAAACCCAAAATGTTATGGTGTCCATCTTCTGATAATGCTTCCTCCTCCTCTTCATTAAGAGCCTTTTCAAGAGACAACAAAGAAAACAAAAGGGACTTCAGAAGAACTTAAGAGACCAATTTTAAGGAATTGTTTCAAGAAAAAACCAAAACCATTTGTTTTAGTCTTCCCCTCCAAAACATACTTAAAACAAAAATACCACGCAGAAAGAAAACCCAAACCCACATACCTTTGTGGGAAGTTCTGGGGGACTTTAGTACCTAAGAAATACTGATACTGACAATTGTCTCTGAAAATAACACAGCAAGTGACCAATATCCAATCTTTTCTTTGTACGACTTACATTAAATATGAAAACCCATGCAAACTAGAGGATAAAATAAAAGCTATTAAGGCTGTACTAAGGCACAGATACAGCAGGCAAAATATGGAAAACCAACCTAAATCATAGCATTTGTAAAATTTCAGTCATTTGAAAGTCAGTCATTCAGTCATTACAAGGTAAACAACCTCATAATGAGACCTGCAAAATTGTATTTATATTCTATGTGTAAAATGCAACCAGAACAGAATACAATCCTATGCACAACATTTATAACTAAATCCAAGCAACCAAATTTGGAATTAGGGTTCCTCAGACTACAGGTTTATCAGCTTCTGGGTGGGTTTCACCAGAGAGCCTTTAACTGTGATTGTCATAGGCACAGAAGAAGAACTCACAGAAGCTTGGCAGACAATCAGTACATGTTTCTTTTAAAAATTTCAGCTTATCCTGTAGCATGCATCCAGTGACACAGCTTACAAAGATGCTGCAGTTAACTCCTTATATTAAAAAAACTCAAAAACAAATGCCACACCAAAATACGTAACACAGAAGTACTACAGCTCAAATTACAGATATTTGTGCAAGTTAGTAGGAAACAGGAGTAGAGAACCACGGGAATATGACACCATCACTTTTGTTCCCAACAGCCTGTTTGGTTTTCATCAGTGGGAAGTTTTCTGGGAGCATCATATGCCTGTTCTCAAAACCCCAGTGAGCATTCCTGGTACAACATGTTATTAAAACAAAACAGAACACAAAAGCAAACTAAATTAAATTTTAAACAATTTAAAAATTGTTTACAACAAATGTGAATAAATGCGAAATAATGCGAAATAGTGGAAGTTAAATTTGTAGGATTCATCAAGGCTGTGGAGTGAACTGGGGTACAAATGGCTGTGTCCCCATATACACAGACATAACTGGTAAATCAGAGACATATTCTGAAATGTAGCAATTAGTTAAGTGATACAAAAGTTCTTCTCTTAGACTGGAATTACATTGTACTCTTCCTGAGGATTCCAGAATATTAAAGGGAGGGCATGCTAATGTGAGAGAGCTTCTACAAGACATAATGATGTTTGTTTCTCATATCCGAAGGTTAAGAAATCAAAAATTCATGATTCCCAGAGTCTCACAGAACAAACGCACCTGTGATTAACCTTGTCTTCTATGAATTTTATCAACAAAAACCAGTTTAGTTCTGCTTGGAAACTCTTATCTTTGAATATTCTTATTTTGTGCAAACAAAAAAGCCACAGGACACGCATGGAACAAAATATACATTACCTGGGAATCCAGGACAGATTCACTAAGGATGGAAAGCTGACTGGGAGGATGACTTTTTTGTACAATGGGTCCTTGAGATGATTCTAGGTCACAGTTAGGAGCCATTGTTACATTAGGGAAACCTAGAGGAATTAGACAACACAGGGAAGAACACAGAGGGCTTGGTCTGTACTTATGTTGCAGCACTTTGTACTGAAAATCAAGCTCCTGTACTTCACAAAAAAAAAAGGGTCACAGGGATGTCACTTCAAACAACAACCAAACACCAACCATAGGGTTAATTTAATACACTGGGCCACATACCCGGCTTTTGTCCTTCCCACCTGCATAAATACACTTGTGCAGAAGCAGCTTGCAGGATCAAATAGTTACTGGGAACAAAAGAGAATGGCAGCCTACAGAGAAAAACCCCCTACGTTTAAGATTTCACATGCAGACAGCCAGTCCTGCCTTCCAGCAGCGCAAGGATCCGCAAGCCTCATTCAGGAATTGCTGATAAATCTTCCACAATATCCAAGAGCAAAGAGTCAGCCCATGCAGCAATGAGAATCATTGCAGCAGCTCAAACTGGTGCTCTGCACAGGCCAGTAGCTTGGCTGTGAAATGGTGAGCATGAGGTGTTTCAGAGTACAAGATGTGAAATTCCACAGTGGAATAACCAGCCATCAGCCACCCTCCTCCCCTGCAACATGAACAGGCTCAATCATACTATGTTAGAAGATGAGATGAAAGCCGTTAAAAAGAACCCTTTGCAAAGCAAGACTATTTATGGAAAGCAAGGAGATAATCTTAAATGTACTACCACATACAGATCCGATGTTCTACCTGTTCGTGTGCGAGGAGCATCCCCAAACAAGCCTTTTGCCACAGCCATAACCTGACCAGATCGTTCCAATACATCTTGCAAATGGTACTGATCAGACAGAATCTGAAAGTACAGTGTATAAGGAAACTTTACACTCAGCAGACTGATTTTTTCCTTTTTTTCTGGTATTGTTGTTCCAGTCACCAAGAGAACAGCCAACAAGACAACGTTTGCAAAGCTGGTATTGTGCAATTAGATCCTAAAACAAGATAGATCAGAAAACCATACTTCATTCTGAGTAACTAGAATTCATACTGTTTTTCTGAAAAATTAAACAGTTATTACTTCTGGGGCCCCCATCAGCATTGACTCTCTTTAGAACAAATCCTCTCACTCCCTTCTTCTCCTCCCAGCCTCACACAAGAAGCTGGGTATTTACGACACACTCATCAAAACACAGACACATCTAGCAATTTAAAAATAAATCAGTATGCATCCTCAAATCATTTGATCTCAATGTTGTTAAGTCATAGAACACTTACATACATCTGACACCCAAAACATTGACTATTTGATTAGATTCAAACCAATTCAAGCTGACTTGTTTCATTCAGTCTTGGCTCCTGAAAATCCAACCTAAAACTTAAGCCACATACCACCAAAAGTTCCAGCAGAGGTAAACACAGCTGACTGCATCTGGCATCAGAAGACGTTTGGGGAATCTCCAGAAGATACGGCTTCTGTATTCAAATTGTTTCTCCCAAAGTCTCTCTCTAGTATTTGAAGTCCATCACAACAAGAGCCTCCTAAGGAAGGATGTCTTGGAGTGCAAGGCAAGAGGCATCCAGCTACCATGAGCCAAATGGAGCTGACTGGGAATGTGGCTTTGTAAGCAGAACACAATTTAAAACTCACTGACTCCTGGTTTCAATCACAAAGCTGGAAATGGAAAACTAGTAAAATTATATCCCACAACCTGGGGAGAAGGCAGTTATTTTTCAACACCTGAGAGGAGGTATGTAAGTGACCTCTACTTCATCATGGTTCATCAAATTGATCCAGAGACTGCAAGTACTTTAGAAGACCCCCCCAGAAAAGGCTCATGTATGCCCTCCTACTCAACATTTGAAAACTGAGTAACAATTTTTGCTCCCCCAGGAATCATAAGAGAGACTGTTCTGCAACAGTTTCAGAGCACTCTATGCCATTATCTCCACAGAGCTCCTTTCAATGCCCGTTGGTAAATTTGCTGGCTTACATTTAGCCTCATACAAAACATTCTAGGCAATGGCATTTCAGTCATTTCTCCTCAACCGCCTATTTTACTACATGCTTTGTTGCATCACAAAGTTTCCCTACATATCTGAGTTTCTGTGTTTTTCTAGTCTTCTGAGCTTGCATTACACTGCAGGAAATTAGACTTCTCATAATCATTTAGCAAACCATCTTCATCTTTCAATCACTTCACATATCTCCTTTTCCAGACCACTGTTCAATTTTCACACCTGATACAAACTAAATCTGTCTTTCCTTTTAGCCATCTGACATCAAGACAATGGAGGTTTTTAGACAAAGTTATTATACCAAACTGGCAGAAGAAAAATATATAGAAAGAAAAAAAGGAAAAAAGTTTATATTACTCCTTTCCTGAAGGCAATTAAAATGAGAGTGATGTGTATAATCAGACAAAAATTATCCTGATTAGTTTGTTTTTACCCTCCTCACTAGATCTTTTTTGGCATCAGCAGGTTCCTAAGCTCTACCCTCCTGCTGAACACGTTATGAACATTTTTAGAGCATTGCTCCCAAGGTAGATTAGCTCACCTTTGCTTGTGATGAGAAGAAAAAGTGGTATCATCTTGTAACCCCTCCAGGCCCATTTACACACCCTGGACAAATTCACTGAGCAGTGTACTTTGTCCCAGTTTACTACCACCTAGGAATTTCATTAAAAATCACCTTCCCTCCTGTTTCAGATTGTTACCAAAGAAAAATAAACTGGACTCATCCTAAAAATCTCCCCACTACAATAACCCATTTAGCCCCACCCTTAGGTGCAATACACTAACATTATTTTAAAAATAAGCTATTACAGGACCAATCAGTGTGGTACCTACACATTCAAAGTCCCCAGTCACAGAGGTGAACTTACAATATTTTTTCATTCAGATTTTTAGGCAGACAAATCCCTAAAACATTAAAATTTTGCTTATCCATTTTGTAACTCTTTTGTAAAATCTTTCTGTTCAACACACAACTACAAGAGAAACAACACTAACAGCAGCACCTTCTTAGCTTTTGTCTCTGAGTCTTTTGCAGTTGAGCAGGATTCAAGAGGCTTAGAAAGTTACACTCACAGCAGTAAAAGATCACCAAGGTAACACAGACAAGGAAACAACTGGCAGTGGTTGTGCTCTACTGGGAGACACAGAGTCTCCACAGTTACTCTGAACAACAGGACCGGGCAATTAACAAGATTTAAGCTAGGAAGAGGTGGAAATGGTAACTTTCCCCTACTTATTTTGTTTTTCTCTAATCACAAGAGGATGCCCATGTTTCAAACAGCAACAGCCAGATCTGTTTCATCTTGTCTGGCATCTTTTCCTTTTGTATTCCTTTTCTCTGATTCAGAAGTAGACACAGAGTAAAGTGAATAAAGTAATCTCTTAAATATAAAGGGCAGAGCCACTCAGGAGGAATTGAGATTTGTGCATTTTCATTAGAAACAGCAACAAATATAGAAGACTATTTCCCAAACATGGGTTTCACATCTGCAAAAGAATGAAGTCACATAATAGGTAGCCCAGACAAACCTTAGAAAGGGTGGTCTAATCTACCTTTTGTGACACATAATTTATTTCTGCATGGAAGTATTGTTAAAACTAGGCTGCTATTGCATTAGGGAAACTCATTTAGAGGTCCACAGGGGTTTTTTTGAATACTCTGCTGAAATGCACTTGGCAGAAAAGTACCAAAGTAACAAAAGTCAAAGTCTGAGGCTTGATTAGCGAAATATCCGTAACACAAAAATTCTACTGATTGCAGAGAAATAGGGGTCAAATAGAAAACAAGGTGGTGATCCTCAGTTCTAAGTACTTTGTTTGTCTATGCTTGAATGTTCTCAGAGATCAGAAAGAGACTTCTGAAAAATTACAAAAAACAAAACAATGAAGTTTGTGATGGTTTATCTACTGCACATTTACAGAACTACCAGATCACGTTTATTTTAACTGCTAGGTGAACATTGCTCACCATTCTTTACCAACAAGAACAATTCTCAGTCTGTTCAAGTACAGAGGTCTGAAAGCTAATTTTCGGATTACTTTTCATAACACATGGCAAGGAGTGACTTGCCATGTGGAACAGAATGAGATCTACCACCACTTTTCAGTGGCAGCTACTCTCTCTGTTAATTAGGCTTAGGTTTACCGGTACAGTTCAATATTCAAAAGCAAATTAAATAATATATTTACAGTCAGAGTGCTTTAGAATGCTGAGAGAACAAGCTTTTCAATCCTCAGATGAGAAGCTTGTCAGCCACAGCTCATCCATCTTTGTTGTGCCAATTTTCCTCCCATACCATCTTCTTGCCTCACCCTTTCAGCCCCCTTGACTCTGCACTTTCTCTGTTTAAATAAGCAGCGTCCCTCCCAGAAAGAGAAATGTTCATGTTTGCATCAAAGAAAAATGCTAGACATGAGGAAGAAAAGGCAAGCTGGCAATGAGAATCCAAAGAACACACAAACTTTTTGCAACAGTTGAACTCTGCAAACAGTTCCTGTTTGGATGAACAGAGGCCTGCAGAATTACAGAGGGCATAGCCAGGCAACATGGGTCAAATGTGCAGCTATACATAACAGTTGGTATGTCAGACAGTCTCCTCCAGTCACAGCATGCATGCAGCACACAGAGTGTATGCATATACAAAATTAAGTTCTCCAACAAGAGGAGCAACTGTTGCTCTATGTGCAAGAGCAGTTTTCCAATACTGCTGCAGATCACCTGCAGCAGGCTGCAAGGGCAAATTTAGCTCTCACCTCACGCATCAGAGCCAATTTCCTTTTCTCCAAGGAATCCAAATCCAGTTGCTTTTGCTTCTTCCATTTTCTGTTCAGTGCTTTCTCTTGGAGTTCCAGATGTGCCAGTGCTTTGTTTTTTGATTTGTGTATTTCACGGCGACGCAGCTATGGAAACGTAAAAGAAACCATTTCAAAAATCAATCTCAGGCAAAATTTGCAGGGCAATGCTAGCAAGCTCCTCTTGATTTTATCATTCTTGATTTTATCATATCACTGAACATTATTCATGTTAACTTCATGGTAGTACCAATGACAGCCTCACAAACATCCACAAGTGTAAAAGGCCACCAGTACCAGTCAAATATAAAGCAGCTCCAAAGGTGAGTGGGGAAAGTCTCAGTTTCCACCTGCCCTACACCCCTTACTCAGCAAGAGTTTTATTAGCTGTAAAAGGAGGCAAAACCCAAACGTGGCCACCTATAAGGTGCATAAAAAGACATAATGCCTTTTCCTGATTTAATACTGGTGACTACCAGACATAGCATTTCTCTTCTTCTAACAATGAGATATATATAAAAAATATAGTTTAAATACAAATTAAAGAAATTAAATGTGTGAGGTGCTTGGTAAAGTCTCTAGAAGCTATCAAGCCAAATACTTGTAGAATCAAGTCTCTCTCTGCTACTGTGACCACCTGTCCTGACAAATCTGTCAAAACTTATAACAATAGCTCATACTGCCTCTTCCATCCTGGTAATTAGCGCTACCAAGAAAATGTAAATGGAATTCACATACTTTGCAATGAACAGATCACTCAGTATAAAGACATTGTGTTAAATTGTTTAAATGAAAATTAAGTATTTTCAGAATTAGAGAGGCTTCTCAGATAAAGCACATCTTTCAGTCCTTCCCAGCAGAGATGAGACCTTCAACTAATGCACTGAGCTTTCACGTATTTACATTTTTATGCTTTTATGATGGCATGCAGTTTATTGAAATAAAAACTAAAGCTACTGCTTCCCAGTGGGAACAGAAAACTGAAAAACACCAACTGCCAGACCTGGGGATGCTCAATGTCATGAACAAAAAACTAGCACTAAAGAGCCAACATGTTCAGAAGCTTAGAAAGGAGATTAAACACTGGCAGAAAATATCCATGTAAACATGGTAAGCACTTTTTACGTCAGACAACCAGCTAAATGTCCTTGCCACAGGGACGGAGCAGTGATTGCTATTAAACTTACAATATCCTCAGGAGTTGCACGGTGCACTGTCAAGTCATGGACGGTACTCTGCGAACAGGAACCAGGGAACATATCAAAAGTCATAACTGAGGGCAAACTGTTCTTTTTTAGCTTTATTTTAAAGAAACCCCAAACATCTTTTAAAATACAATATAATTAGCCTAACAGTACACTCCGGTGCACTTTTATGGCGCTGCAGAGCGTTCCACCCTCGGCGAAGCAGCCACCAGAAACCACACCTCCACCAAGCCTGGGCGCGCTCTTCCCCCAGGAGACGCAGGAGGCCGGGCCTCCAGCAGGGTCAAGGAAACCAGAGGGGCCGTGTCCCCCTGGCACACGGCGTGTCTGCGCGCCCGAACCCCCACGCAACCCGGGGATCTCCTCGGAGCAGCCCCTACGGAGGGCGGTGGCTCCCGCAGCCGTGGGCACGGAGGCTCCCGGGCCCTTCTCCCAGCGGAGGCCGCCCGGCAGCCCGGAGCGGGGAGCACTTACATCCCAGTCCCGCTTGGCCACCGCCGCCGCCTTCCTGGGGCCCTTCCTGCCGGCGGCGCGGGGCCGCGGCCCGCGGAGCAGCGACATCACGGCCACGGAAGGGGCGGGAGAGGCCGCGGCCGGAGCCGCTTGTGTTCAGCCCGCCCTGAGGGAGGGACAGGGGCAGAGCCCGACCTCCTCCTCCTCCTCCTCCTCTTCGTCCTCTTCTTTTTCTTCTCGCCCGCGGGCCGCGCTGCTGCCGCAGGAAAGGGCAATGCTGGTGCCCGCGGCTCCTGCTCCGCTCGGGTTTTTTGTGAGGGAGCAGCCTCTGCCCCCGCCCTCCCTCAGGGCCGCAGAGAACACCCCCCCACACCGCCTCCTTCAAGTAAAACAGTGCCTTGGCCGCTCCAGCTCGCTCCACGTGAACTGCTCCTGGCATTGTCACTCGTCTTCCTGCTCGCCTCACCTTCATTTTTCTACTCGCTCATTTCACTATTATCCCTCCTCGTTGTAAATACCCTCCCAAGACATATTTCAATGTCCCTCCGAGGAAGCCTTGGAAATTTCCCCGTGTGAAAATGTACTTCAGATGCTGTTATGGGTGGTTCAGAACAGAATATCACACAAACCATGAAATTAAGGTGATACGAAATTAAAGAGTGACTCTTGTTTAAATTTAACAAACAGATCTCGTTAGCTGTGCCACCGAGGAAGGGTGTACCTCCCTCCCAACAACGAATTTCTGGTTTTCATAAAGCAACTGCTAGTTCTGAAACGAGTGATTTAGCTTACCCGAGTGCAATATATTCCCTGTAGACTTACCCCAGAACATGCAACAGATCTTCCACTTCCCTGCCACACAAGTGAAGACATGATGTAATTCCTCCAAAGGGTTAGAGTTAACATTTTGTCTTACAGTGTGAGCATAATATTTTGTCTGTGGGAGCTGGAAAGTGAAGGCATGGGGTTTATCAACTTTTCATTCAAAACTTTTTCCCTTTCACTGAGATATCCTGGTGCTTAAGGTCCCCATCAACGTAATTCTGGCTTTACCAGCATCACTGCAAAAAGGTTCATGTGAAGGTGCAGATGGTATTGGTTAATGTACTGAGGGAAGGAATTGTTTTGCATGTGATACAAGAAGATTGAAATCATGAAGGGAGAAAAAAGCATCAGAGAAATACTCTCAGCAATTGCCTCTAATGAAGTGCTACAAATGTGGAGGTTGCACCTGGACTTCAGTTTCCATCTAGACACTCACCATAGGTACCACATGCACCTCAAAGTGAACATCAGAGTTCAGCCAATGGGAAGAGAAATCCATGTGAGGCAATTCATTAGTCTGTCTTGGTCTGAATCTTTGGAAGCCAGAAGTTTAAATCAAGGGCACATCTGGAATTCTCTCCTAACATGGCTTTAAATTGTCTTGAAGAACAAGGCCTACTGAAGAAAAAAGCAATAAAGGCATAATTGCATCATTACATCCTCTATTTTGAAACCTCTTAAATCTCTCTGTTATTATTAATTACAATCAAATATGAATGTTAAATGCCTAATACAAGCATATAGAATACAAGCCAGAGACCCTTCTCATTCAAGCAGCCTATTCTCAAACACTTTGGCCACCTATAAGAAAAGTCGGAGCGGGTTCTATCAGACATCTTTAAAATGTGTGTACATTTCACTTCTTGTTATTCTTCACACTGCATTTTCAGCAGAGTCTGAAAACGTGGCATTATCTCTGCAGAAGCCAGCTGAGCATCTACAGCATCTATTAACTTGCAGAGGAGCTTACATAAGACAGAGACTACATATGCAAACAGTAATTTTAAATCATCTGGTTTCCAAACAATTTGGTTTGTTATACATTTATACTCTTTCCCTTTCTAAGTTAGTATGATTTAGAGAATTCCTTTGTAATTTCCTCTATCCTGGATATTTTTGCAGCCATGGTTACCAGGAGAAATGTACTTTCTTTACTGGTTTGGGGCTTTTTTATTATTTTGTTCCCAACAGCAATGAGATTTTCTGCTTTTGTGCTATAGAGAAAAAAAAAAACCAAAAAACATCAACAACAAAAAAGTCAAAACCACACTCTTGTGAGCCTCTCATCCAGCACAGTTCCTCCTTCCCTTGAGACACTCACAACCCTGGGCTTTGTTTATACTGGAAAAATGGGTCCTGTTATGAAATACATGCCCTCCACACAGCCAGAGACAAGACCCCCAAGAGTATAATCCCCTTTTCTGGAGGTCTGGCACCCTGGGCCCAGAGACAGCACAGCTGAGGGCTGCCCCTCTTCCCTCCAGTGACTTTGGCATCAGGGCTGTGGGGAGGCTTCAGCAAGGGCACTCTTGCCCCTCACAGAGGAGCTGCAATCCAGGTGAGGCTCCGGTCCTTGCCTCTGCTGGAGCTGGAGCTACAGCTGTGTGGCAGCCCTGAGTGTATCCCTTTGGCCTGGACCCGCTGACCAGCTTCCTGGCCAGACCTCAGATCTGCCTCACTGTTGGGGACTTGCCTGCTGCTGGTGGGACTGTATCTGTCCCTGACTGCCATCACCAGACCTGAGTCACTAACTTAGGTTGACCTCAGACCTCTCCAATTGCTATTGACTTGTCTGCCAATCTGGACTCTGTTGATTCCATATCCAGGCCCGCCCTGCTTGTCTTGCTCAGATCCTTTGGGATGGGGCCTTGGCTGGTGAGGTCCCTGCTCTGCTGGCTGTGTTATGGCACTCGGATCCCTCTCCCTCAGGGAGCCTCTGGCCCTTGCTGCCTCCTGACACCAGAGTGCTGTGGCACATACAAGCATAGATCACTTCCATTGATTCAGATCCATGGTCTGTCTGGATGAGAATACTGTCTGTTAGAGGGATTGGTTCTTTCTTCCCAAATACATGCTGCCCTTCAAGAACAAGATCCAGGTGTAATGAAAAGGGAAAATGTGCTATTCATCTTTATCAAAGGGTCTGAGTGAAGTGTTATAAGTCAGCCAACCTCCATTTGTTATCTGTAAAGATAATGAAACAAGCTGTTCGGCAATCAGTGTGCAAGCAACTTAATAACAATAAAGTGATGAGCAGCAGGCACTGTGCATTTGTCCAGAACAAATCATGTCAAACTAACCTAATTTATTTCTTTTCTGAGAAAACTGACTTAGTAAGTGCTGAAAGGAATAGGTGAAACGTTTTGACTTCAGTAGGGCTTTTGACATTGTCTTGAACACCACTCTCATAAAGGCAAATTGGTCTCAGATGATATTAACAGGAGAGGAGTGTGTGGTTTAAAAGCAATTCCCAAACTGGTGCAGTGGATATTTTCCTGTCAACAGGAAGGTATGTCAAACTAAGAGATCTGATCTGTCTGCTAGCATTGTTTACTTTCATTAGCAACTTGAATGGTGGAGTTGACCTTTGACTTCAAACTTCTGCAAACAGCACCAAATTGGGCAGTACCACACTTTGGAGGCAAAGATTTGAACAAAGGTTTACCATTGCTGAATCACAGAAAGAGCCTCAAAATAGTGAGATGAAATTAAGAACAAAGTATGACACTTTGAAAACTTGAATGCTCAAATTTAAAATGAGGGACAATGTGTAGTCTTTGGTAAGATACCATAATGTACATCCAGTCAGGGAAAGCACTTTAAGAATAACATAACTCTGCATTGGAAAAGGTGGACTATATGAAGAGCCACTTTTTTGCCATGAAAACAACACAACTAGAGAGGGACAATGCACTGATATCCCAATCTGAAATGTGCATGACACCAAATGACACAAAAATTATTTGCAGCTGCCCCAGCTACCTTGGTTTGCAGAACACCATCTTTGTGCCATTGGTCACATTGCTCTGAGCAACCAGGCATGGCCCTTACATGCTTTTGCTTTGCGGTACCTCCTCCTGTTGCTTGAAGTCTCCTCTCTGGGAGAAGATGTCCTCCCTCCAGCACATGCTAGAGGGCTGCTGGCCCTGGCAGAGAGACCTGTGTGTCTGCAGAGAGCAGTGGGTGAGAAAGGAGCTGTAGGGTTCAGGAGCCCTGGACTCTACAGGGTAGGGAGGGGAAGCCACAAGTCCCCCAGTGCCACCACTGTTTGAAGTCCCCCAGGACAGGTCACGCCACGTCCTGTTAAGAGGCAAGATAGAGTCACAAAGTCTCCTGGTCTGCAGAGCTGATACTCCAGGCTGAAAGGCAAAATCTTTGTGTTGGAGTGTCCATCTTTCAGCAGATCACAAGTGGTTTATTTTACCCTTAATGATACTTCTTGGGACTCTGACAAAAGGCAGGGTGACTTGAACTTTGCTTCAAGACAAACAGAACTCACTGACAATTGTTCAGTTTTTTCTCTTGGCAGAAATCACTCAAGGGCCCGGAGATCAAAACGGCAGCACAAGGCATGCTGGCTCGTTTTGCTGAGCTCTGCAACTTTTCCTCCAAAGACACCAAGTGACCCCCCAGGAAATCTCTCAGCCTTGAAAACAAAACCTACAACTTGTGGAAAGCTTCTGGGGTCAGTCACTGCACTTGGAGACAGCAGACTGACTTTATAAAACTGTGGCTCCTGAAAAACCCTTCTGATTGCTTTATAAGTAACACTCTATTTTCTGACTTAAAAGTGCATCCCTACACCATGGGATCTGACACATTTCCTAGGTGTGTTTTCAACAGAGGGCCATAGGAGGGTTAAGCCGTGAGAGAGATCACTGTTGCCTTTTCACAGCCCCACAGTATCACTCTCATCTCGCTGAAAAGGCTAAGAGCATCACAGTATTGTTTGTAGCCAGTTCCATGGATGACGCAAAGAATAGATGCAACCAAGCCATTTTCAGATTAATGAAATTACATTTGCTGCTGCCTTTCGCACCTTTAGGCTGAACTAAAAAACGAGAGCATTTATCCCAAAGTTATGAGAAGCCAAAAGGAAAGGTTGGGGAGCGCTCTATACAGGATTGCAGGTGCGAGCTGCAGCTCCAGCAAGCCGGCAGAGTGCGGGGCGAGGACGCCCTAACGCGGTGGGCAGGGAGTGTTGAAGCCCTGCAGATGCTGATCCCCACGCGCCTGACGATGCCAGCGTGTCCCTGCACTCACAGCATAGCTCCCCAAAAGCAGCAACTCCCCGACAACCGACTGCGAAGCCGGGCTCAGAATTTGGGGCCGGTCACAGAGAGGAGACCCTCCTCCCCTGGGCTGGCCAGCCCTCCGGCCGGCCTCCCTTCCCCTCCCTTCTCCGCCCCGCCGGCCGGCGGAGGGTCTTTCCCCGGGGAAAGTTGCTCGGCGTCCCCCGGGCGAGGGGCGGGGGTGTGCGGGGCTGCCCCCGCCGCCTCCCGTCCGTGTCGCCGAGCTGTTTATTTAAATCGCAGATAAAGCGCCTCGCCGTCCGCCCTGCCGGGGACACACAGTCCGGGTGCCCCGCGGAGCCGGCAGGAAGGAGCCCATGGCCGGGAGGGCAGCCCCGGCCCCCGGGGTTCTGCTCTGTGCCCTGCTCTGGGCGGCAGCGGCGGCAGCGGGGGGCGGCCCCGGGGACAGCCCCGCTCCCGGCGCCTTCGGCCGCGTCTACCGGGGCGCCGTGAACATCAGCGCGGAGCGAGTCTACGCCTTCGCCTACCGCAGCGAGCCCGGGCAGGTAGGAGCGAGCCCCGGAGCGCCGGGTTCCCCGCGGCTGGGCGAGCACCGTGCCCCCGTCACCCTCCCGGTTGGGGGGTTGTGTGCCGGGGTGGTGCCGGCGCTGCTGCGGCTCCGCCGCTGTGCGAGAGCGGGCCGGGTTCTCCCTCTGTCCTGCCCGCATCCTCCCGCCGCCGCGGTGGTCGGGAGCCGCAGTGCACCTGCGGGCTCCCTTCCACCTTCCCCGGGGCTGCGGGCTGGGAGGGTGCCGGCGTCCCAGGAGCTGCGGGATGGGCAGGTGGTTTGGTGCCCCCCACTCCCGGAGAGGGGTTTGATATCCAGCACTTCTAGCAGCAGACCGGGTTTAAAGCCTAGAAGGGAGTTGGGATGATAATAGTACTACATTAAAAATAATTTTAAAACCCCAACACAAAATCCCCAAAAAACCCAAACGAGAAAAAAAAAAAAAAAAAAAAAAAGTGTGTGTATGTGTGTGGGCACTCAATAAACCTTAAATGCCGTTTTCCCCACTGTGCATTTCCTTAGGATCAGGGTGCTCTCCGCTGGTACCCTGGGAGATGAGGCAGGGCTATGCAGGTGAGGTGTGTCGTGAGGAGGCTGTAGGGCAGCGTGGCCAGGGCTATCCACGGCTGTTTGATGGTGGAAAGAAACCTGTCATTTATGTATACCCAGTTATTGCGGGTTCCCCCCTCCCCACTTTTTGTGTCGTGTTTATCTCGAGTAGCTAAGTGGTACCTTGGAAACTCTGCCCCCGTTGTTTGGATTGGGCGTTAATTGCTGAGTAAGATGATCTGATGTACGAAAAGATGGTGAACTGGGTAGATGAATCTTCCCTCCTGTCCTCAGTTGCACAGAAAAATAGAAAATGGAAACCACAGCTTTTTCCCACACTATGTACTATGTAATAAAATACACCTCGTATTTATAG
This sequence comes from Ifrita kowaldi, assembly GCA_013398055.1. Taxonomy (NCBI): domain Eukaryota; kingdom Metazoa; phylum Chordata; class Aves; order Passeriformes; family Cinclosomatidae; genus Ifrita; species Ifrita kowaldi. The sequence continues at coordinate 20,709 of VZRS01007016.1, forward strand.
GGCAGCAGTTGGATGTCTGGGCTATGATGCAACGGAGCCCAGCCTTCCTTAACTGTTGGGTGTCACCAATGATCCCAGGAGGTCAAAATCACGCTTGGGCTTGAGCCTCCTTTTGGAAGCTGATCATGGTGTAAGTTAGGATTCTTCAGATGTTACAAGTATTGGGTATTATGATGAGGACCTATTGGCAGGTCTGTGGCTTGTTAGCAGAGAGAGCATGAATACTGACTACAGTTAAAATTGATCTGGTTCCTTCAATTTAATGTGCTCTTTGAAGCTATGTGTTTTTCCTGGACAGCTTCTCCAAAAAGTTTTCTTTCCTGGAGAACTATGGTGAAAGCACAGTGGGAGGAGGCAGGGAGGAAGCCCATGGCTGCTCAGTGGTGTTCGCAGGTACCTAAATGCAACTTCTGGACTACTTCTAGACACTAAGTTGTTCCTGTGGCTGTGAAGTAGACTGCTCAGTACAGACTACTGCCTCGCTTAAGCAGTTACTTTAATGGACTAATGCCCCTTAATGTCTCCATGGTCCTGTGTGCTGAAACATGAAATCTCTGCAGAGATATGGGCAAGAGCATATCTAAGAAGGGAAAATTCAGGTTTGAGATTTAGTATTTTTTTTCAATGCAGAACTCACCAAGCACTCCCGTGAATATGCTTAGAGGGCCATGCAACCAGCTCCTGTTAGGAAAAAATGTTTGGAAGACAAAAACTCTTTAAATAAAGATGGACTTTCATAGGAAGTTTTCTGATGAGGGATGCCTAGAACAGATTCTGAGGATAGAGAGGGCTCCAGAGAGACCTTATTATGGCCTTTAGGTATAAAAAAGGTTCTAAAAATGACCAAGAAAAGCTTTGTACAGTGTTCTGTAGTGACAGGACATGGGGCAACAGTTTTGAACTGAAAGACTGTAGATTTGGGTAGGACATAAGGAAGAAACTTTTTTATGGTGAGACACTGGAACAGGTTGCCCAGAGAAGTTGTGGTTACACATCATTGGGAGTGTTCATAGTCAGGCTGGACAGGGCTTTGAGCAACCTGTTCTAGTGAAGATACCTCCCTGCCCATGTCAGGGTGTTTGAACTAGATAATCTCTGAAGATGATCTTCCAATTCTGTGATTCCTCACTGAGCTCCTCAGGTGCCATTCCTGAGATGAACCGCTGGAAACTGGCCAGAAGGTGACTGACATAGTTGGGGTGATTGGCTGTGGCTGAATGCAGCCCCTTCCCCAGCTGCAGCCCTGAACCCATGAGAGGCAAACATGACTGGGTCTCCTCTTACTGGCACGGTCAAAGGTGAGCTGTCCTGGTGGTCCTGTATCTCTCTGTTGTTGAGAATTGCTCAAGATTTAGAAGCTTGGTAGTGGAAATCTTGGCTTTAATCTGGAACCGAGTTCTTGTGGGCACGGTTTTCTTATGCAAGAGTTGGGAAGATGTTTAGGGACATGCTGTCTTCTTGGTGTTTGGTCTTGTGAAGGAGTGCAAGTCCTGCAAAAACTCAGTGTATTAGTCCTTGCCTTTTGCTACAGTTTTTAGCCTTGAACTCCTAGTGAGGGAATGCCAGCCAGTGTTTGCCAGTTGCCTGCCACTTGTGAGCTGTCCGCTCTTCCTGGTCTTTTTGGTCTCTTCCTGTGTCTGTGCTGTTGGCAGTTTAGCCAGAAGCCTCTGATAACTCAAGGCAGATACCACATGAGCGATTAACCTTAGTTACAGGAAAGCTAATTGAATAAAAAGAGCATTTCCCATATGGAAGGGCTGCAGTGGATGAGTTTAATTGCTTTCCCCTCTGAAACAAAGTCAAGTCTGGAGTGATCTGGCTCTGAAAACAGGAATTTGTTTTCATGATGCTGTGAATTCTACTGTTTTCCCCTCTGCTGCTCTCTCTCATAATTTCAGGCCTACAAAGCAAGGAAAAACTTGGGGACAAGGACAAAATGTGAGGGCTGGCTTGTGATCCATCAGCCCTCTGTAAATGTTTTGGTTACTCATGTGCTATGGCTGCATAGGCACATCTGAAAATGCAGCTGAATGGAGCAGTGCTTGTATGATGGATGAGAGAAAGCAAGGAACAAGACCTTTTCTCCTGTTTGGTGCTTTAGAGACTTGCTGCTTTCTGAAAAGTGTTGTACTTGCCTGACCTCAGAGGGCGTTCTTCATCCACATCATCATCCTTACTCCTTAGGATGTGGAGGTGCATGGAAGATGGGAGGGAAAAAGCAAGTCCCATGAGAGTACTCACAAGCAGATGTATACAAGGTGAAGAAACCACAACTCGGGGCTCTGCAGCAGAGCTGCTTTGAGACGTGGCTTCCTTTCTGTGCAACTTGTGGGTAAAATGACGATACTTATATGCTGACCAAATCACCTAGCTGAAACTTCTATGGGTATATACATTGCCAGGTCTCTTCTCCCTGTCTGTGGACAGGGAAAAACCTTCCTATGTGCTGTGCAGAAACACTTTGCCTTGTTGTCTTGAGGCAGGAGAGCTGACAGTCTTTTATGTACTAGGATTTAGGCCTTAATTGCTGAGGTTGAACTCTGAAAGTAAAGCTGTGCTGAGGAGAAGCACAGCCACCTCTGCTGCAAGGGTCTTCTGGAGTTGGGCTGTGAACAAAGGGACATGACAAACTCCTTCCTTGTGGTAGAAGCTCTTGATTTTAAATGGGGTAGTCTTACTGCTTTTTGAATTCCCTTTTCTTCCTTCTAGCTACTCTTTGAAACTTCCCCTCCCCGCACTGCTGTTTGTTTAATGTTTAACTCTGAGTGTAAAAAGTATAGTTACAAACCCAGCTGTGTCACTTGTTGCTATGCCCTCATGCTCTAACAGCGAAGGCAGATGTGCACTGTTAGAAGTGAACAATTAGTTGGGCAAACAGGATTATTTTATTTTAGGATTCTTTACACTGGAGACATCCAGGATGGGGGGTAAAAAAAATAGCACACTCATTCCACATATTCAACATGTCCCTGCTTGGGAGGGAGAAAGGAAGGAGACTTTTGCTGGTTTGCTGGAGCTGTGTGTGCAGTGTATTCCTGCCAAGAAGCCTGAAAAAGTGCTGTAGAATGTTTCTGCTGGATTTACTGTTGACTGGAGAAGGCTTTGTGTGACAAGTAAGAGAATCTGCTTAGTTCTATGTTGCAGTAATACAAGGGTTTTCAAAAAGAATAGCGTGTGTGTGAGTACTGAAGGAGTTCAAAGCGAATGAGACTTTCCACCACTGTAAGATCTGGCAGTTGCTAATGGTTAATTTGATGAAAATACAAATTTCAGTAATAATGTGCATGTTGCTATGTCCTCTACCAAATTGTAAGTGGTCCAGGAGAATATCATGAGAAGGAAGACAAGAGAAGTTCTTTTTCCGAATTGGAGCTCAGGTCAGCTGAATGTATAATTTGGGAAATATTTGGACTATATTTAGAAAACCAAGTATCTCTTAAGAGAACAAGGGTCCAGCTTTCCATTTGTAGGCAAAGCTGCTGCAATCCACACACAGCTCTTGGACATCCATGCAGTATATGTTGGTTGGGAAGAGCTCCAAAGCTGAGCAGTGGGCTGCACTTATTTTAAGAGTAAGAGTGGGTGCTATTTCCCTCCTCCTCCCTTGCCAGGACTGGGAACATAGCCCCAGTCTCAGTTCCCATATGGCCCAGCTCACCATAAATTGTGATTGACAGTAGATTAAGCTGTGGCTTCTCTGCTGAGCAGTTGTGCGGTGTGAGGACGTGTAGCCCTGGAGTGAGTGTCTTGTGTGTGAAGTCTGTCTGAGGAGTGATGGGTAAAAAATTGCCCTCAGTCTATGAGAGGTTATGTGCTGCCCGGAAGGGTTCCTAACATCATTGCCCTGTTTTTTTTTTCATAATTGCAGATAGGAAAAAGTTGACTGTCCTAAAGGAAGAGTGGTATCAACACTAGCGAGAAGATCAGAAGTCTCCCAGTTACATGCCTTAAATTTTGTGACCAAGTGCCTTTTCCAGCCAAAGAGCACAATGCAGTTGTGTTCCTCTGACCTCTAGTGAATGGGTCTCTTGTTTCCTAGGTGTGGATGGTAGTTGCACTTGCTTTCCTCCAGGCAAGAAGCCAGAACAGGAATTCACCAGTGTGTTCCTCTGGAATTGTGTGATGAGTCACTTGCTCAGTCCAAAGCCATCTGTTCTGGCTGCAGGGAAACTCCTTGATCTGCTACACGGGGCAGCCTGGTTTAATAAGTGGCAGTGATCAAATCTGTGTTTGCTGTTCTCTGCTGTTTGACACGCTAGTGTAGGTCCCACTCCAGCAGCACCCATGTCTATTACAACAACTCCAGGAGCAACTTTTTCACCTCTTGCTTCTGAGCTGGCTTTGGGTTTCACATGTAGGACCCTTCAGGCTGGAGCTAAACTACCTCAAAGTATTCCCATGGTGTCCTGCACAAGTTCTCCATAGTGTTAGTCTTGGCTCCAGCCCAGCTTTCAGTCCACAGCTACACCATGCATGCGGTAAAACTTCATTCTGCTGTTTGGAGATGGCGGAGCCTGAGCTATAGTGAGGACAACAGGTTAAGTTCTGTCTTTCCTTAAAGCTGAGTGGAAGCCCACCAGTTTAGCCACAGAGATGGAGGTGAAAATCAAAGAAATTGGGAAGACTACAAATGCTTGCATGAGAAGATCTCCTGATGTCAGTAGAGCTGCTGTTATTGCAGGATCTCCAGGACCTGAACACTATTGCTCTTTGGTTGCTGGCTCTAGTCTGTTCACCACAGGACACTGGAAGAGCCTCAGCACACCATTTCTGGAACCTAATAGTAAACGCCTTATGAGGCAGGAATGTAGGCACAATGTCAAATCCAAAAAAAATCAAAGCAAATTATAGTATACGATGTCTGAAGCCAAGCGAGGTTCAACAGAATCCCTTTGGAGTAACTTGTGTGTATAATTTATATTTCTTAAAGAAAACAGCCAGCCCTAGGAGGTGACAGCGTAGGCAGTGTAGAGCACACAGCACTTGGAATGTGCTTGCTGCTTCTCAGTGTGTTCTCTTGAACTCTCCTCACCCTGCCCAGGGTCACACAGAAAGCTTTCGCTTACAGGGGAAAACAGAAGTAAACTATCAGAAAAATGGTATGGGGATCTACTAAAGATACAGACTTGACTTGTTTTTTGCATCAGAAAATACAGTCTTGAAAACCCTCTGACAAAAGTGGGATATCTAAAGTGAAAGAATGGTGTGGGAGGCGGCTTTGCTTTGGGCTGGGGATAGGAGCAACTGAGATCCCCTCAAACTTAAATTATTCTTTATCTTTCTAGGATTTTGCACTTTGTGGGTTTCCCTGCCTAGGAGGCAAAAAGAGAGTACATCCTGACAGAGGCTATCAGTTTGCAGGCTTTAGGGAAGAAAACTGAAAGCTGCTCTGGTTTCTTGCAGGGTAGCCCACAGACCTTCAGATGGTGACTGCGGTGCTGGCAAGAATTTTATTTTTATTTCTAATGTGTAAGCTAATGCTGTCAAGCCTGATAACTTGTCCTTGAACTGAAACATCTCTTTTGGGTTTGAATGTTGTTCTAAATCTTAGTCATTCTCTTCTTGTTGGGCTGTCATGTTTAAAATCAGAGCCGATCAGGTTTTGTTGTTTAGATTAAAAATGAAAACAAATTCTGCGTAAGAGTAACTTCATCAAAATGCCTCTCCTCGGTTTGAACTCTTTCCAAGAACAGTACAACAATTTATTATACATTTGAGGCTGAAATGTCCTCAAATAACTTGTGCAGAAGTTGTTGGTAGGGAGGTATGCTTTTCCTGTATGGATCTCATCTGCTGTTTCAGGGGATACTTAAGGAATCGCAGTGCAGACTGTAAAAGGTATATTGCAAGGGTGTGCCATCTGCTCAGTTTGAAAATATAGTTTAGTACATTTCCATTTCCATAAGCAAACATAATTTCATGCTGTGCATACTTGGAGAACCACAGAGGATTTCAGAACCAGCCTTCCTTACTGTTTTACACTGGTGTTTTTCTTTGAGCATAGAAATAGCTACTTCAGTGTAGTTTAAAATAAATGAAAAATGGTTAAAAAAAAAGAGCATGAATTACAAGACATGATTCGATCCATGTCCAAAGTGTTACTGAAGTGAAGAACTTGGGAGCCAAGAAAGAACCAGGTGTCTATGTTCTGACAGCAATCCCTGGAGTTACTGCCAGGAGCTTGGAGTTAACAGCAAATTTGGAAAGGTTATAAACCTTTTTGTTTCAAGGGTTGGCCTGGCCCAGAGTTCCAGCTGCTGTGGTTTAGGAAGATGCAATTACTGCAGAGTAGTTTGTTCCTTAACTGACTGTTCAAAAAAGGATTTTTTATTTTTAACATCTTCCTGAAGTCTGAGGGTGTTCAGAAACAGGTACCTACTTCATCCAACATGGCAACTCCCAGTTTCTCTTTCTGGCTGTCTTGGAGACTCCCTAGTGACATTGGTTAGAGGACAAAATTTCAAAAATGGAAAAAAGATAAATATTATCATGCTTTATATTTGTCTTACTTTCATTTATGCTTCACAGATACTGTTGCAAACAAGTGAACTCATGGGAAAGTCCACGGCAGACTGTAAGTCCACACAGCATATTTGCACAGAGTGAAACATTTAAATGAAAAATACTAATCCTGGAGCAATTATGTTAATGTGTCCGAGGCTGTGCTTGACATACCCAGAGTCTGTCTCTTCGTTTATGCTGCTTCGGGTATTTAATACTCCTGGCAGAAGTACTGGAAGAAAACTGTGGGCTGGGGTTACTTGACAGATTGCTTTTGGCTATTAACACTTATTGACATTGGAGGGCAGAGACAGAGAAAGGCTGAAAGAGAATGATCCTCTGAGCTCCACTTGTTTTGTTGTCAGCCAGGAGTGGGGCTCGTATCTCATAAGACAGCAGAAAAGAGGTTCTCTAAAACCTGTCACTGTCTCATAACTATTTTCCTTCGGGGTCTCAGCTTCCCCCTGTTGTGTTGTCACTGGGAAGAGCAGCAGAGTTTGGTGCTGATGGGGTATTCATTCACTGCCTCAATTGCTCTAGTCCATCTGGCCCAATCCTACTTCCCCTAATTTCAGGGTTTTTATAAAAATGAAACACCTCTTTCTTGTGCAGCAGCAGTTCAGTGGCTTTTGTACATGTACCGTGTGCTGAGACCTTTCATTGTAGGCAGCAGCCTGTGTGTTTGCCTGCCGGATGTGTTCCCTGCCCACAGGCTTGGCCTGGTGCCTCGGCAGGCCCACAACCAAGCGCTGTCGCAACATGGACTGATAATCCCAACGGGCTCGCAAGGAGCGGCTGGCGTGTGGGTGCGGCGCAGAGCGTGGTGGAGCCCTGGTGTGACTCAAAGGCTTTGCTTAGCAAGAGCTTTTCGAAAGGAATCCGTGGTAAAGCCCTGGAAAACCTTCGCTTGCAGCACAAACTGTTGTTGCAACCTCCTGCCTTGCCCTTAAATTCACATCCCCACAGTCTTAAGATGATGTGTAATCTCTGTGGGAAATGCAGATTTAATAGTCAGTCCAAGGATTCTTTCATGTCAACAAGAGCCTGGTTTATTTTGCTTTGTGTTTGCAGCCATGGTGGTTCTGTTCAGCTTGGTGAATTTAGGACTAGCTCCTTCTGCCTGTTCCCGTCTAGAGAATGGAATTCAGGTGTACTTTTTTTTCCTTTCTTTTTTTCCCTCCCCCCATCTCCATGATGGTGGTGGAACTGAAGTACAAATATTTGTCTTTCCTGGTCTAACACGTTTTTATGCAATGCTAAGAGCTCTCTCTTTATTCAGCTGTCTTACTGCTCTGTCCACCTTGAAACACAGAAGAAACTTCAAGGTCAGTCATCTGAGAAACAAAGCTGTCATGAGCGTGGCTGGTGAATAGCCCCTGCACACGGCAGAGCCTTGGTGCTGGGAGGGAATGTGAGGAGCAGGAGTCTCTGAAGCAGTCCTGACCCTGCCTCAGACCCGCAGCACAAAAGGCAGCAGTATGGTTATTGCTGACAAATATTTGTGCAGGGCCTGCCTTGTCAAAGGGAGCGTTTGGTACACAAGTTTGGTTCCCAGGATGAGGGTTTCCGCTTGGAGGGTGCAGATGAAATCTGGCACTACATTATTATACATTGCCAGTATAGCCACCTCTTAACTGTGAGTGTACAAGGAAGGGGAAGGTGCAGCCAGTTTTCTGTGGTGCTGGCAATGATCTACTCCAAAGTGAAGTCCCTCAGCAGTGCTGGCAATGCAGGAGTGACAGCAGCCTGGTTGACCCGTTTATTGCCCAGGCAAAACTTCCTCCTCCTCTCACCAGTGCTAAGTGAGTGGGGTAGATGCAGAGAAGGCTCATAGTCTTTGTGATGATTATAATTTTAATTTAAAACTCTGCTTTTTTGCTGGAGTTCCTCTTGTCTCTACATGAAGTTCTGTGTTGAAAGGGAGAGGTTTGTGGGATGGGAGCAGTGGTTCTGTAGCAGGGAAGGGTTCTTGCATTAGAACTGCTTGTTTTTAAAATGAAATAACCTTTGGAAAGGTGTGGAGGGGGAAGCATGTTTGAAATAAATAAATCACCTTTTTTTTCTTCACCTCCCTTTTTTTCACTCTTCTAAAAATATTTTGCTGAAGGCAAATGCCAAATGCTGACTTTCAGAGGGAAAGATGGGATTACTAGCATTGGCTCAATAGTGAATTCATTAAGTCTGTAGCATGAAAATGTTTATGTTGTCTATAACAAGGCAAGAGAATCTAGAAGCAAAGCATGGATTTAAAGTTTAAGGTAGGTCAAATAGAAGAAGGCCTAAAAAAGCATAAACATCAGCTCATAAATGTTACATTTTTATCCCTGTCCCTAGTGATGCTCCTGCTAGACAGTTCATCCTGCCAGGGAAAATGTCTTTCTCCAAGTCACTAATTAGGGTTCCTTCTAATCTGTAGCGCTGAATCAGAGAGTGAGTGACAACAGACAAGAGAAGCCCTGTTTGCAGTGAAATGGTAATTCCTTCTGCACTTTCCCAAGCTTCCTCATAATTGCACCTACGTTTTGCTGGACTTAGGCCCGAGCTTATTTCCAAGTCTCCAACCATTAGTTGGGAACTTCTTGTGCAGGTTTGGCCAACAGGCAAATCCCACCTGTTTTATTGCTGTGTTTGGGAGGAATAGCTGTTGTATACGAAAGATGCCCATCAACCAAAGCTGTTGGGAGCTGCTGCTGTATCCCTGAGTCCTGTGAGGGGGAGAGCAGAGCTGCATCCTGGGATTGGGATCTGACCCCTCCACTGGAAGTGCAGTGTCTGCCCGCAAGAGGCCCTGTGTTGCTGTGGTGATGGCAGCAGGGTAAATAACCAGGTGGACTGGAACCTCAATTGCCATCTGTCCAGCTTCTTAATCACTCTGTTTGTTTCCTGGACTTTATAATAAAGATATTGATGGGGTTAGGGAGTGTGATGCTCCTGATTGAGCTGGGTATGTGCAAATGTAGGAGTAGCAGATTGAACTGTTGATTGAACTGTTGTCAACTGAATTGTTGATCTACTGAGGTGCAATTTAAAGTACACTGGGATCTTCTCGATGAGCTGCTCTGTAACTGTTGTGTCTGACTTTCTCATGTTCCTCTCTGTTTGAGGGACCCTGTTTGAATGTGGCCTGGGAAGCAGCTTTGCCTGTGTAGAGTGCAGAGAGAAATGTAATAGAGGGGAAAGAAGTATAGTGGGATCCCACCTGTGAGCCCATACTTAGGCCCTATGTGGTCCTGCCTTGATGCAGCTGGATGCTGACCCGGATATTATCAGCCCAAAAAGAGCACAAGGCACCTGAATATGGACTTTTAGGGGAGCAGGGCAAAGGAGCTATAACCAGCTGTTACAGGGAGCAAATACAGAATACTGAACACAGTAAGGATGTAGAGAAGTCATTATGGTAATAATATAGCATATACCAGTTTTCATGTGGGTAAGTGCTTAGATTTAAAAGACTATTGAGTCTTGAGACTCTTACCTTCCTCTTCTGGTATTCCTATTTGTTACTAGTATTATAAGATAGTGGAATCGGCAGCAAAGCTGAATAAATGTTGTAGGTGATGTATAATCAGCTTAGTTTTGTGGAGAGAGGGAAACCAAATGAGGCATCTGGCTGCTGGATCACAGCAGAGGGAAGGGAGCTTCTCCCACTTCTCAGGCTTTTCTCTGTCGGCATTAATCACCAATGCTTTTGTTTCCCTTCCCTTGCCCTTCTCTAGGATAGATGGGGAACTTTCTTTTCTTACTGAGGATGGTCAGTCACCATAACAGATCTCCCAGAAAGGTTGTGGAGTCTCCCTCCATGGTCAGCTGGCTCTAGGTTTTTCCTGCTTGTGTCCAGTTCTGGTCTCCCCAGTATAAGAAAGGTATGGACTTACTGGAGTGAGTCCAGTGCAGAGCCACAAAGCCAATGAAAGCACAGGACTGCCTCTCCTGTAAGGAGAGGCTGAGAGGGCTGGAAATGAATTGTACTCATTTAATGTACATGTACTGGTGTACAATTAAGAAAACCTGACTATCTGCAATATTATGTATAACCCATGTCCTGTGTTATGTTCTGTATTTGTGAAGTCAATGGAGAAGAGAATTTCCCAATCTCTGGCTTGTATTTATGGATAGTTGAGGATGCATAAGCCAGTAGTGCTATTTGCTGTGAGTTATATGGGAGCTCCCCATTGCATTGAGCTGTGCGCTGAGCCCTGGAGAGTTCACAGAGCCGTGTCCAACCTGAGGCAAGCGAGAATCACTTCGCCTGTGGAGGTGGGCTTGCTTGAACTGCTTCATGGGCAAAAAAGCTGCTGGACAGGTAGCTGAAATGTGTCCTTTCTGCAATGATAGTTGTTTTCCCCATGAGTGGAGAATTGCTCCATGTCCTTGCAGGAGACTGGCTTGACCATGGTGTTTTCATGCTCCTTAGACTTGTTTTCATGTTCAGTTCCAGTCGCTTCATTTGTGTCCCCATTCCTGGTCTCAGCAAACACCGACAAACAACCATCAGCTTGTTCAGCTTGGTCCCTGGGTTTCCAAGTTATACCAAGGTGGGCTGGCTCAGCTCCCTCAGGGCAGCTACAGATGCTAAAGAAGCCACTGAGTTACCTTCCAATGCTGCCTGGTGATGGTGGCCCACCATGGTGACACCCTTCAGGTGTTCATTGTGTGTTTTGCTTTGTGGTGATGGCTTTTTAAACTTTGTTTTAGCACCCTATGGTGAAATTTACTTGGAAACAAAACTGCACATGTAGTTTCTGTGACCAGAAGGAAAAGCTGGAAGGCAGGCTAAAAGTGCTTTGCAAAGGTTTAGAAGCCAGAAGCCAATGGGAAAAGATTCTAACGTCTGCTTTTCTATTTCAAGAGGGTTTTAATTAAATTATTTATGATTTTTTTGGTTTTTTATTGAAGATTTTTTATTTTTTTAGGATTTGGTGGTTGTTGCCTTTGTACTATGGCGATAATGTCAGGAAAACTGATAATGATTATGGCTTTCAGGAAGGTGTTTTGTTCTACTAGACTCAACTCCCATGTGAGCCTACAATCACTAAACAAGAATAAATAGGAAATTTTCTTTTAGACTTGGAATGGCAGATGTAAGTCATTTATCTGAAGCCGGTGTCCTTGGTGTAAGAATAACCTGACGTCTCTGGTAGCTCTGCTTCTGCTGCCTTGCTAATTCTGTAAGTTCTTTTCAGAAGGACGTACCTCCTTGTATCTTTGTTCTTCTTGGAGGGTATAAAATCAAAATACCTGTGAGAAGTCTTTTACTGATCTAGTGAGAGTCCATTATAATCTTTCAAGATGTGGCAGGTTTAAAATGTGTATATATTATCTACTTAATATGCTTTCATTATTTCAGGGCCTCTAATTGAGATGAGCTATGGATTCTCATATTTTGTTTTCTTGATCAATATCTATGGTTCTGGAGAGGGAGCTGAAGGGATGCTGTTTTCAAATGGAAATGGTGACATTTCCACGTGGTACAGACAAACTGCTTGCTTCTCAAATAGTCAACTGAGGGTGTTTTACACCACAGCTGTCCTACCTCTGCAATCATGTGGTGGCCAATTAATGTAGGGAGAAACTTCAGTTGCTGCCTTTCTCACAAGCAGCCTTTCTTGTCCACTTGAGGGCAGTCAGAAGTGTATTCCTGTTTTGTTAGGTGGGGTTATGGTTATCTTTGAATTGATTGCATGAGATCCAGCTGCTAACCTGCTTTTTCATCCTTGGCTATTGATGTCATCTTTGTGATTTTCCCAATAATGTTGATTGAGTCGGGTATGTAAGTGTCCCAGCAAGAAAATTCTTAGCTGTAGCTTTGGGTCTTTGTCTTGTGTGTCTGTGTGTGTTTGCTTGATTTTTGTAAGACTAGTTATTCAGGTTGCTCCCAGCAGAAGCAACCAAACTCTCATGTATTCTGCATTTGTCCACAGTATCTTGTCTGATCTAACAGTCACCTCTGACCTGGGCACCGGGCTGTGATTCTGGACTGCAGCATCAGCAGAGAGGCACTTCTGTAAATGACTTCTGGATCCAAATAATCAGTCTAGTGATAAACACTGTTGATCTCCCTGTGCATATTGTCATCACCTAGGTCAGACTGAGGGAGGGGGAGAGGCTTCTCCCACCTAGATTTGGAGCTGTCTTGTTTTCTAGTTTCAGCTTGTACCTCCCTGTACTCTCTCTTCCCACAGGTAGACGCAGTTCGGGTGTACGTGAACAGCAGCTCCGANTCAGCTTAGTTTTGTGGAGAGAGGGAAACCAAATGAGGCATCTGGCTGCTGGATCACAGCAGAGGGAAGGGAGCTTCTCCCACTTCTCAGGCTTTTCTCTGTCGGCATTAATCACCAATGCTTTTGTTTCCCTTCCCTTGCCCTTCTCTAGGATAGATGGGGAACTTTCTTTTCTTACTGAGGATGGTCAGTCACCATAACAGATCTCCCAGAAAGGTTGTGGAGTCTCCCTCCATGGTCAGCTGGCTCTAGGTTTTTCCTGCTTGTGTCCAGTTCTGGTCTCCCCAGTATAAGAAAGGTATGGACTTACTGGAGTGAGTCCAGTGCAGAGCCACAAAGCCAATGAAAGCACAGGACTGCCTCTCCTGTAAGGAGAGGCTGAGAGGGCTGGAAATGAATTGTACTCATTTAATGTACATGTACTGGTGTACAATTAAGAAAACCTGACTATCTGCAATATTATGTATAACCCGTGTCCTGGGTTATGTTCTGTATTTGTGAAGTCAATGGAGAAGAGAATTTCCCAATCTCTGGCTTGTATTTATGGATAGTTGAGGATGCATAAGCCAGTAGTGCTATTTGCTGTGAGTTATATGGGAGCTCCCCATTGCATTGAGCTGTGCGCTGAGCCCTGGAGAGTTCACAGAGCCGTGTCCAACCTGAGGCAAGCGAGAATCACTTCGCCTGTGGAGGTGGGCTTGCTTGAACTGCTTCATGGGCAAAAAAGCTGCTGGACAGGTAGCTGAAATGTGTCCTTTCTGCAATGATAGTTGTTTTCCCCATGAGTGGAGAATTGCTCCATGTCCTTGCAGGAGACTGGCTTGACCATGGTGTTTTCATGCTCCTTAGACTTATTTTCATGTTCAGTTCCAGTCGCTTCATTTGTGTCCCCATTCCTGGTCTCAGCAAACACCGACAAACAACCATCAGCTTGTTCAGCTTGGTCCCTGGGTTTCCAAGTTATACCAAGGTGGGCTGGCTCAGCTCCCTCAGGGCAGCTACAGATGCTAAAGAAGCCACTGAGTTACCTTCCAATGCTGCCTGGTGATGGTGGCCCACCATGGTGACACCCTTCAGGTGTTCATTGTGTGTTTTGCTTTGTGGTGATGGCTTTTTAAACTTTGTTTTAGCACCCTATGGTGAAATTTACTTGGAAACAAAACTGCACATGTAGTTTCTGTGACCAGAAGGAAAAGCTGGAAGGCAGGCTAAAAGTGCTTTGCAAAGGTTTAGAAGCCAGAAGCCAATGGGAAAAGATTCTAACGTCTGCTTTTCTATTTCAAGAGGGTTTTAATTAAATTATTTATGATTTTTTTGGTTTTTTATTGAAGATTTTTTATTTTTTTAGGATTTGGTGGTTGTTGCCTTTGTACTATGGCGATAATGTCAGGAAAACTGATAATGATTATGGCTTTCAGGAAGGTGTTTTGTTCTACTAGACTCAACTCCCATGTGAGCCTACAATCACTAAACAAGAATAAATAGGAAATTTTCTTTTAGACTTGGAATGGCAGATGTAAGTCATTTATCTGAAGCCGGTGTCCTTGGTGTAAGAATAACCTGACGTCTCTGGTAGCTCTGCTTCTGCTGCCTTGCTAATTCTGTAAGTTCTTTTCAGAAGGACGTACCTCCTTGTATCTTTGTTCTTCTTGGAGGGTATAAAATCAAAATACCTGTGAGAAGTCTTTTACTGATCTAGTGAGAGTCCATTATAATCTTTCAAGATGTGGCAGGTTTAAAATGTGTATATATTATCTACTTAATATGCTTTCATTATTTCAGGGCCTCTAATTGAGATGAGCTATGGATTCTCATATTTTGTTTTCTTGATCAATATCTATGGTTCTGGAGAGGGAGCTGAAGGGATGCTGTTTTCAAATGGAAATGGTGACATTTCCACGTGGTACAGACAAACTGCTTGCTTCTCAAATAGTCAACTGAGGGTGTTTTACACCACAGCTGTCCTACCTCTGCAATCATGTGGTGGCCAATTAATGTAGGGAGAAACTTCAGTTGCTGCCTTTCTCACAAGCAGCCTTTCTTGTCCACTTGAGGGCAGTCAGAAGTGTATTCCTGTTTTGTTAGGTGGGGTTATGGTTATCTTTGAATTGATTGCATGAGATCCAGCTGCTAACCTGCTTTTTCATCCTTGGCTATTGATGTCATCTTTGTGATTTTCCCAATAATGTTGATTGAGTCGGGTATGTAAGTGTCCCAGCAAGAAAATTCTTAGCTGTAGCTTTGGGTCTTTGTCTTGTGTGTCTGTGTGTGTTTGCTTGATTTTTGTAAGACTAGTTATTCAGGTTGCTCCCAGCAGAAGCAACCAAACTCTCATGTATTCTGCATTTGTCCACAGTATCTTGTCTGATCTAACAGTCACCTCTGACCTGGGCACCGGGCTGTGATTCTGGACTGCAGCATCAGCAGAGAGGCACTTCTGTAAATGACTTCTGGATCCAAATAATCAGTCTAGTGATAAACACTGTTGATCTCCCTGTGCATATTGTCATCACCTAGGTCAGACTGAGGGAGGGGGAGAGGCTTCTCCCACCTAGATTTGGAGCTGTCTTGTTTTCTAGTTTCAGCTTGTACCTCCCTGTACTCTCTCTTCCCACAGGTAGACGCAGTTCGGGTGTACGTGAACAGCAGCTCCGAGAACCTCCAATACCCCGTCCTGTTTGTAGTTCGCCAGCAGAAGGGAGTGCTGTCATGGCAGGTCCCACTGATTTTTCGAGGCCTGTAAGTACTGGAGTCTCTTTGTGAAACACTCATCTACCAGCTGTGTTCATCAGCAGCCTCCCTCAAGTCCTACATCTTGTGAGCTGTGTAGACTGCAGGGCTGGGTTGCAGAGCATTCTTGCTCACTGCCTGCTGGGTTTAGGAAGACCAGGATTTGATGGGTAACCTCTTACTTGGCAGCCTGCTCTTGGCTCTTAGCCTCTCAGATATGTACACAGAGTACCAGGAGGCTTGTCTGCAGGGGATCTGCCTGTGTCACCAGTCAGTGAATCTACTACACGTTATTGCTGGCATTCCGCGGCTGCCTACCGTGTGTGCATGTAGTTCCTGGGCTCTGGTTTGGAGCAGGGTTTGAACAGGCTCTTGAAAAAGCACCCTAACTTCTGTGTTACAGTGCATTTGGGGAAAAAGAGCTTCTGTTTCTCGCCTCAGGGACACCTAAGTTAAGTTTGTTCTAGGGGGTGGCTGTTTTGGGGCTGCTTCTTTGCGGAAGTGATGCTGCTTTGTATCTTCATCAACCCCAGAGCTTGTTGGGCTGCAAATATAGAGAATTTTCAGGCACCTTAGACCATTTAAAACATGAATCTTCATCCTGTGATTGAATCCTCATGCCAGCAGCAGATATCCTGCAGTGTTTTGCCTGATGCAGGGGATGGTTACAGCGGTGGCTGTCGCTGCTCTCTTTGCCTCCGCTAAATGGCAGATGTTGGAGATCCACAGCTGTCATGGGCATCCCTGAGGGAAGCGCAGTGTTGAGGATGACCAGTCCCTTGTGCAGACTGCAAGAGGCAACAGAGGTGGAGCTTGAATGCTGAATAAAAGACTGAATGCTCCTGGCCTTTCAGATGAGAATTTCAGTTATGCAAGCAGGGGAAAAATGATGCCATTCTTAGTAATGCTGAACAACTTCTTAACTTCTCTCTCTCTCTCTTTCCCATCCAACTTTCTCTTCCCTCTCTCCCCTGGCTGTTGTAGCTATCAGAGGACCTACAATTACCAAGAAGTGAGTCGGACCCTCTGTCCCTCTGAGCCAACACCTGAAACAAGACCCTCTGACCAGATTATATTTGTGGATGTCGCTTCCATGGCACCATTCAATATTGCATATGAGCTGCTAGTCACCAGGCTGGAGAACTTCCAACTTGAGTAAGCTGGCATGTGAGAATACAAATGCAATTTCTTCATGTATCACTTGAACATCACTTAAGGGATTCGGTCCATCTGCCTACTCTTCCCTTATTTTTCCTTCCTAGGAAAAAAAAAAGATTATTATTTTCTTTTGTTTAATCTGAGGGTACTTTGTGTGTATTCCAGCTCTGAAAGTTTTAGACTTCAACATTCTGGTATTTGTTTTCTAGGACCAACAAAGCCTTTAACTTCACTGCCAGCCCTTCTCAGCCCCAGGTAAGGAGGAATCCTGTGTAGGTTGCTTGTATGTCTTACCCCATCCAAGTGATTGACGTGATCTTTTGTTAGAGATAGCAAGTCTTTTATGACTAGGTAGTTTCCCTCTTAGGATGCAGAGAAACTTCCTTACTGTTGAATTTTCTGTGGATGCAGTGAAGAGGTAAGAGTGCTTCAGTCACTCTAGGGACACATTTGGGTCCTCCCAAAAGCCATGAGCAGAGCCAATGAATGGTGCTGGCACTTCAGGAAATCCCAGAAATGTCCAGAAGTCCAGAGGCCGTTGGACTGCTGCACTTCTGTGAGGTGATAGACACCAGTGTTGTGTTCCTGCCAGTTCTGGCTCACTTGCCTGAGCATGATTTGTCAAGGTGCAGTCTTTACTGGAAAAATATAAAGCACAGAAATAAAGAAGCTGTAAAGGTGCAGCAGAGCTCAAACTGCTATTCCTTGTTCAGGGCAGCAGGTCAGGCTGCAAAGTGATAAATGAAATGCCCGATACGTGTGCTAGTTCAGAAGGAAGCACATATGAGCAGCACCTCCAGCTGAACAGCTTTGCTTAGAGCCCTGCAGATACAAATCCTCTCTTGAATGAAAATGGTGTTGGCAGTAACTATAGAGATACAGGAATTTGTAGAGCTTGGAAGGTGTGTAATTTACCCAGGCTGTCTGGGACTCTGTTTTTGTTGTTGCTTTCACTGTTAATAATGCCATTTAATTTTAGGTTTCCTATTACCAGGCATCCTAACTAATCCTTTTTGCTGCCAAATGTCTTAATCTGGTTTGCAGTTTCATGCAGTGTTTTGTACTGTAGAAGCAGAGGGAATGATGGACACTTTATAAACACTCAGTACTTGGCATTTTGTAATTTGTATATAGAGTGTTTAGCATATGGAATTAACTTTGTGACTGGGGTCTGATTTTTTGTGACAATTAATAATATGAGATTTGTGAATTTTAATTTAAAAACAGATATATGGAGTAGAAGACTGCTTCTTAATTGGTGTAATGCTGAGGTTTTTGTAAATCAAAGTATTAAGCAGTTTACAGGGGAAGAAAAAAAAAGATGGTTCAAAATCTAGATGGGTGCTGGAGAAAGACACAACAATTGAAGGAGATGTTATGTGAAACCCAGCTTGTGCCTGAGGGCAGAAGCAGAAATTGGATATGCTTGTCTAGGTCGGAAGTGTCAGAAGTGTTGGCTGGATGTGTTTATAACACTTGCAGTGTGTGCAGCAGGGAACTGCCGGCCTCAATGCCCTTGTGTTAATTCTGTACCCTGGTGCAAGCATGGCTTAAAGGAAATTATAGAAGAGTCCTCATGAACTAAGAGGTGGTCCTCATGCACCTAAAACTTTCCAAGGGGGATAAGTGCCCCTGGGAAACCAAGGAGCTCAGTGTGCCTGTGTCCTTGCTTGGTGCAGACACAAAGTACTCTGCTAAGGAAACCGGCTCGGTGAGTTTGCACTTTGTAGGGACTTGTGGTTGGAGCCAGTGCTCCTTCAGCAGGGAAGGGACCCTGCTTGGAGAGGGGCGATGGGAATAAATGCTTTAGTAGAAATGGGCAACTTGGAAAAGGCTTGGGTGATTTCCTGCTTATCCCTGCCCTTCCACTTGGGGGCCCCAATTCCTGAGATTGGCATGGGGGAAGGGAAATAGGAAACAGCTGGCCCTTGCTCAGCACTGAGGTTTATGTGCCATAAAGGGAGCTCTACAGTTGGAAAGTCTCAGATGATGGTTTTGGAGCGGGGACGGTGGTAGCTTCCAGTGTGGCAGCGGTGATTGCCTGGTGACCATATGGAAGGGAGGAAGGTGGCTGGTGGCAGTCCTCAGCCTTGTGTCCCTCTGAGGGGGCGTGAGGTGCCCATCAGCCCCTCATGGTAGCTGTGGCTTGGAGCCTGAGCTCTCAGGGTCTGGCCTCCAAGTGGGATGATGGGAGCCCTCGCAACAAGCCTGCCTGCTGGGGCGGGCACAGGAACTCCACTTCTCCAGCAGCTGGCTGGGGTAGTGCATCAAACTTTTTACTGGAAAAATATACAAATAATGATATTGCCTGGGACGTCTTTTGCCCAGATATGAAAAGGCCCAGATCTGAAAAAACAGCTTTTTCTGACCCCACAAACTGTCCTGTGGGCCTGCTCAAAGCATGAAAGCACAAGAGATGCCATTCCTTCCCCTCACAGGAAAAGTAGGAATATTGCCAGATGTTAGTGTCTCACAGATTTTTTTCAGAGCTACAGCTAAATTATTTTCAAAGTTGAAGTGCGAAGAGAAATCCCTATTATGCCTTGCCATCAAAGCAAGCAAACAAAAACCCCTAAATCCTACAACTAATATAATTTATTTATTAAACTCTTCACAGAGTTTCAGCTATTTGATTGTTCACAGTCTGTCTTTGAGGAAACCCATTTGAGAAAGCTCCATGATGTGTTCCATATATAAAAGTACAGCCAGCAGTATGGAAACATCTGGAAATTGCTCATATCAACATAAAATGGACTGGGGTGTAAAATGAAGTCCCTTCAGCTTCATCAGGTGGAAAAAAGCTTAAGGGAGCAGAAGCCATGCTGTATTTTGCATGTTGACGATGCTTGTGTCTAATAGCATACAGTGCAAGGGGGACAGTGGCCTGCATGTATTTAATCTGCTCTTCTGTAGTGTAAGGCCCCAATATTTGAAATCTGATTTTTTGTGAAAGCCATCCACATCCAACCCCAAAGCCCATCTAGGGCTGTGCAGGTAGCTTGGAAAGGTGCTGAAGATACTGCCAAGGGTGATTTGTGGATCATAACTCTTGTACTCTGCTTTCTCTGCAGTATTTTCTGTACAAATTTCCTCAGGACGTCGATTCAGTCATTATTAACGTGGTGTCTGATGCAGCCTACCCATGCTCAGTTGTCTCTGTCCAGGATATTGTGGTAAGTCTGAGCAGAGGAGGGCAAGGAGCTGCCTGCTGGAGCTGTGTCCAGCTGTGAGGGGTCTGTGCCTTGCAGAGGGAAAAGCCCAAGGCAAGGCTTTGCCCTGGTAGTGGTGGTGATGAAGGGAGCCCCTGGAAGAGGAATGAAAAGTCTGTTGGAAGGAGGCCAAGACAGAGATGCTGAGTTCAAGCAGCTCATACAGAGATTTTTGTTGTAAATAGGTGAACAAGCTGTTCCGTTCTAGCCTATCCACAGGGAACACATTCCACATAGGGCATTTTTGTCCCCCTTGTGAGGTTCCCTGCTGCCCTGTGACATGGGTCTGTCTCTCCATGGAGGGTGTTGGGTGGAATGTTGGAGGGTGAGAGAGGGAACAGTGCTGTTCCCTTGACTCTCCCTTGGCTCATGGCAGCTTGGGGAACTTCTGATTTTCAGACATGTTGTCTTCCCTGCTTTTCAATTTTGATTTCCTTTCTATGTATTTCATCCCCATTCCTGGGGTGTTCCCTCCCATGGAGGCTGGCTGTTGCTTGCAGCAGGGAAATAGCCCTGTATTTATTCTCCTTTCCCACCTGCCTGAATAGTGCAGGGTCCTGCAGTGTGGGATCAGACAGAGATGCAAGATGTTTTGTTTCCTTTGATACCCCAACTGGGGCCTTTTCTTGCTGTTCTGTGCTGTGTTTTCCAGCTCGCTTCCTTTGAAAATAGTTTGGATAGTTGTCCCTGGTTTAACCCTTAGCTGTGTCTGTTTCAGTGCCCAGTGTATGACCTGGACCATAACGTGGAGTTCAATGGAGTTTATCAGTCTATGACAAAGCAGGCAGCCATAACAGTGCAGGTGAGATTCTCATTTGTGTCCCAGCATTTTCTGCTGCCTGTGTAGCAAAAAAACCCCTGATTGCTGACCTGTTGGAGGGGAGAGGCTTTGTGTCTCATGGAGTCTGTCTTCTTCCATCCTTCTGTGCAGAGAAAAGATTTCCCAGGTGAGCAGTTCTTCGTTGTGTTTGTCATCAAGCCAGAGGATTATGCCTGTGGGGGCTCTGTGCCTTCTTCAATTCATGGTAAGTTGTTCTGGGAGTTGGATTTGATTGCTGCATCTGAGTGATGGAGCAGTGGGTGTCCTTTGGGACCTTCCTGTGGGATGCCACCGGGTGATGATGTAGGTCTATCTTATCCAGGTAGTTGTGAGGAAGAGTGAAGTATAAATTTGATATTGTTGGGCAGGTTAAAAGTCTTGATGAATGCAGGAGGTGGCTGGCTAGTACAGTGCCTGGCTTGCTGGGGTTATGTGCTTTTCAGCAGCACCACTGATGCCTTGGGAGAGGCTGGAGACATCCAGGCAATGCTGCTTACAGCTTTTTGTTTGGTTCTCACCCCTGCTCCCTGCTGCTGTATTATCCTCCTGGCTCCATGAAGGCTCAGTTCCTGCAGAGAGCATCTCCCACTGCTATCTTGGGATCTATGACAGCCCTGAACTTGGGGGGACAAGAAAGACTGGTAATTTTGGGAGAAGAATTTTACAAAAGACTTGTTTTAGTGTCTTTTCCAACCAGAAAATGCTCTGTCCACTTGCTGGGCAGTGGTAAAAGCAAGGTTTCCACCAGTCATGTGGTAGCTGTAACTGAAGTGGGAACATTCCTATCCTCAAAGCCCCAAGGTTTCCTCCCTGTAGAAAGAGCAAGACTGCAACCAACAGATATATTTGGCTCCCTCAACAGCTTTTTACTACTCCCCTGCCACCTTTCTGCCCCAATTTTCCCACAAAAAAACACCAAAACAAACCAAAAAACAAAACAAAACAAACCACCAAAAAAACCTGTGCCCTTTGCAGTGTCATTCTCTCATCCTAATGCTGTCAGCAGAGCTGTACTGGACAGATGTGCTAAGCCCTGCAGAAACAGAGCGAGTTTCTAGAGTGGCATCCTGTACAGAAGTGTTTTACTCACAGAGATTTGGCCAAAGGCAAAAATGGACTCCCACTACCTGTAGTGAGAGAATGTCTCCTTTGGGGGTTAAATGAATAGGATATTGGATGCCTTTGGGATTCAGAGATCCAGACTTAAGCAATATATGGAAGGCTCAAGCAGGGATTTCTAGTGTAAAAAACAGGTTGTGAATAGGGAAGAGGGGGGAAACATTTGGGAAAGGCTGTGTACTGACGGATCAGAGAACAGTTTAAAGCAAAACCACACATACATTTTAGTAGAAAGCCAGACCCTGTTGCTTTTGCAAGTTCAGAGAACCAAGATCAGTGCCAGAAATCATTAATGTTGATTGTTTTTATATTTGCTGTACGCTGTGCATCTCACAGGGAATGTCAACCGTACCTGGAACCTGCAGCGGACAAAGAACCTCCAAGTGACGATTGTGCCCTCCATTAAAAGTCAGTGTCTTTGGGCTGAGCAATGCAGCTTTACAGGGGAACTTGGCACTTCTGATGAATAGAGGGGTATGACTGGGCCAGCAGCCTCTGAAGGAATGGTGCAGAAAGCACCAGCAAAGGAGAAAACCACCTGGAGCCCTGGTCCTTTCCAGGAGAGGCTGTGTGGCACACCAGCTAGCAATGAGGGTGAAGAAATGGGGAGAAATCTTGCAACAGGTTCTGTCAATTCCTTTTGAAGAAAGCAAATGGCTTTGGAAGGGCTGCTTGGGGCTGGGCATTGTTACCAGGTGGTATTGGGAAGAGCAGGACAGGAGTGCTGACCCTGAGAGGTGCTGTTCCTGCTCTGTGAACTGACTGATCCCTTCTCTTTCCTCAGAGTCTGTTTACGTCCAGGCCATGTTCTTCAGCTTCCTGAGTTTCCTCTCTTTTTACCTGGGCTCAGTGGTTGTTGCTTTTGTGCACTACGTTAGGTGAGTCCATGCCTTATACAAGAACAGACTTTGTGTTTCTAATCATCCTCAGGGATACCACACCCTGCAGAAAATTTGGGGTGAATGGGGTGGCAAGCATCTAAATGGAGCAGCTGAAGAAGTCCATGACTACTCAGTGGGCTCCTACTGACCATCAGCCAGAAAATACTTCTTCCTCTGCTATGGGGACCATGGAAGGATGAAAATCCAAGGGTCTGCCCTCTACATCTTGTAGTGTCCCACTCCTGTGTTTCCTTATGTAAGGACACTGGGCAACAGGCGGGAATTGTGAAGGGGCTGATCTGAGATGTGGAGTGTCAGAGCATTGAGGAACCAAGGTACTTTGTTGCTGGACTGAGTACTGCAATAAGTGGCAGTGACTCAAATAGGGCCTTGGAGTCCCAAGAATACTGGTTTCCTTCCTTACCTGCCTCCCCTGCCCCAGACTGTGGTGTCTGGGCTTGTCTTGAGAAGAATGTCTGCATGGCCATGGCTTAACTTCAAGACACATCAATGAAACAACATTTCATTGGAACAATTCAATGAAATTACTCAAGTGCATGCTCTTATTTGCTGTTACTTTTCTGTGTTGTGGGAATATGTTGTCTTTTCGGGTTTTTTTTACCATCTCCTGCTGGACATCTGCATTAAAGGATGATGTGAATGCCTCTAGCTCCTGCTGCCCCTTTAGTAGACTCATATGAGCTTGGTCCCCTGAGCAGGGAAGCTGGGTTTGGAAAGGTGATGTGAAGGTCTCTCCCAACAAACTGAGCAGTGTAGGATGGAATAAGTCATGGAAATGGTTGTCCTGCCTCTGGTGAATAGTTGAGGGGGTAAAAAAGCCCTCTGTTGCTTTGGAAGTTAGAGAGGTGGACAGCAAGCAGTCATAGCTGAGTTGTGTCTAGTCCAAACAGTATTTTTCTTTTTTTGTTGTTGTGTGTGTTTGTTTCTTTTGTGTCTATTTTTGTTGGGTTTATTTGTTTTTTCAGAGCTTTCACCATATTTACCTGTTGGTGTCCCAGATAATCCTGCCATGGCTGGCAGGTGATGAGATTTGTTGGCTGTCTCATGAGTGCTGTCTGTTGCTTTACAGGGTTCGGAGGAAGGCTTCAGCTGGGAGATTGAGTCCTGAGCATGGTAAGGTCCCTCCTCTGTTGTGTGACAGCTTTGAGTGAGCAGCACAGGCCCCAGGCCAGGCAAAGGACAGGCTGTCAGTCAAGTACCTTTTGTCCTGCAGCTATCTTCCCTGGTACCTCACATAGTCTCTGGTGCTGAGGAAAGATGTTACAGCTTCTCTGCCCTCACAAGAGAGGGCTTTTGAAGCCAGCTGCCCTGAACCTGGACCTGACCCCTACCCCAAGCAGCTGCCTTTTAAAGGGGTGGAGGAAGGCCAAGCCTTGCCTAGACCTGGCTACAGGCTAATGTTCCTGATGCCAGGTCTGTTGATTTTTAAACAAGGCACTTTTGAGTGTGCCAGCTCTTATGCTATAAGAACTCCTCTGCCTGGTTTAAGCATGGGGTCTTTTAATATCTTAATTGAATATTAATGTTAATCTGTTTTTCACTGGAAGTTGCAGACAGCCAGGTGAATGAATGACTAGTAGAGTTAGGTAGTGGTATTTATGATATTTGTGTTGGCATTGGATTCAGTTTACTTTGTGCTGCACCCACATTTCCACAAACTGCAGCTGTCTGCCTTATGAAAACAGAGCTGCATCTAAGAAGCCACCAGTGAAAGATGGAAGTTTTTGTCATGTGGGCGGGGGGCACTGGGAGTTCTTGCTTTCTGGTGAAGTGTGGGAGCCTTTTCATTTTGATGGAATATTTAGTGCCTGCAAAGTAGTTCAAAGCGCTGGTGCTGAGGTCATTTGTACCTCTCTCCTGGAGGAAGGGAGGACATTGTTTTGGCAGCATTGAAAGGTTCTTGGTGTTATTCCTTTTTTGATGCCGAGCTTTTTCAGTCTCTCTGGTCTGCTACATACCATCAGATAAGCATGGTAGTATAACTGAGCTGTGTTTAGAGGATCAGCAGTGGAACTTCACTCTGACTGGCATTAATTGGCTTAATATTTCTGCTGAGGGCTTGGGGGCATTTGAATTCTTAGACTTGCTTTGTCAGCCACTAAGATACACATGTATCCCTGTATGTGGAATCTGTGTGAAAGGTTTTTTTCACAACATGAACAGGGAACTGTAAAAATGTCTGTAAATATATTCTAATTTTATATCATTTGGGATGGATCCTGCTGTAAAACAAGAGCAGGTCTTAAGACACTGGAGAAATGGGAAAGGCCTGTGTGTTGGGAGTTTGGGTAAGCTAAAGGGACCTGTCCAAGGCTTTGGAAGAGCTCCAGGGTGCTGAAAAGGAATCACTGTCTAAGACAAGGAGGCACAGTCTCAGCCAGGTGAGACCAGAAGTCCAAGGAAGTGCTGCTGATGCTGTAGCTGAGGTTTAATGTGCTGAATCCAGCTTGGAAGCTGCCTTCAAAGCTGCCCTGGTGAGAGGTGGGAGTTAAATTCTGGTGTTTGGAAAGTTCCTAAAGAAGCTGCAGGGCACAGATGCTGTGCTTAGTATGGACCTGGAGAGTAGAGAACTGGGTTGTTGAGCAGGGAGGATTGCTGAACAGCATCCCTGTGAAGGGAGAGAGGAGCACAGTTCCTTCATAGTTCACAGCTTTCCTCGCAGAGGCACCTGCTGCTTCTGTGACCTGTCCTCTCCCTTGTAATCCATTGCCACTTTCACATACCTGGCACTGCATGGTGCAGCCACGTCCTTTCTTCTGGGGAGGAATCATGTCCTACCCACACACTGTTTCTTCATCTGTTGTCTCTTCAGGGTGTGTCTGACTGATGCTTATAAAATGGTAATTAGCATCTTCCCTGTCTTCCAGATCAGGGAGTGCACTGGCTTTCTCTGTTCTGTTTTTTTTTTCTCCCCTTCCCGCACATTGGAATTTCTTTCCCTCCCAAGTACCCCTGGATCTTGGCTTCTTCATTACTCCCCACTCTTTTTCCCCAACAAGGAACAGGATGGAAGTGCTCAGCAATCTATCTTCGCCATTTGTCTTTGAATATCCTGCCACTCCACGTGCCCCTTTGCTCCTTATCCATCTTATGTCTGGCTTCTGTGGTTCAGTTTTTTTTCAGTCTCGTGGCACACCTTCCCTTCCACATCCTCACTGTCTGGTGGAGGCAACAGCTGGAGGAACCACGCCTGGTGTGGTACATTTACTTTGCTGACTCACTCTCACAGTGGGAAGTAAGGCTGAAATTAGTGGGTGATCTGGGTCCAAAGTGGCTGTTAGAGATAGGGCAGAGTGCCTTTTCTCCTTGGCTTGCCTGCTTTGTCCAGATTTAAATCTTCCTTTGGTTACTTGGGAGAGAAGGTTGACAGGTCACTTGAGAGACTAAAGCCTGGTCTAAATTTAGGAGGGAGTATCCCTGTGGGACAGGACTGACAGGACTAGGACTTGTGCATGTGCCTTGGTGCTGTGAACATAGGGAAATGCTTTTGCCCTTTTGAAGTGATCTGGATTTCCAAATGACTTTTAAAGCAACAGGAAAAGCTTCCATGAGAGGGAGGTTGGACTGGAGGTGATGAGCAGAAGCTGCATCTTGCTCCTGCAGCAACCTACAGCAACATCCTGCCAATCTCAGCTCAGGGCTCAAGGACTGTCACCTGGGAGCTGCAGGGTGCCAGGGCCCTCCCTCTGGTGCTCAGCCCATGCCATGTTCACTTCTGATGCTCCTCTGAGCTGTTTGCTTTCTCTGTTAAAGGGATGGGGCAGGACCATAAAGGAGTTGAAATTGAGACCCAAGTCTTAGCCCCCAGGCCAACAATCACAGCAGACATGCCAAAGAAAAGCAGTAAATGGGACTTGAAACATCAAATATCATTGGTGTATGGGTGCTTCCCTGACTTGGACTCAGTCAGGGACAAGTTTTAGATCTCTTTACATAAGTGGCTAATGAAAATAGGATAAAAACCTATGCCAGGTGTTACAGAAATGCCCAGAATTTCTAGCTGGAAAGAGGACTCTGCCTGTGCTGGTCACTTTGAGACCAGTCATGCACTGGGAAGCCAGAGATGCAGCTTGGGAAGCCAGGCCATTGGCAGGCTGCAGTAAGGCTTTAAATGCTGTGCCACGTTCTGCATTGCTTTGCTGCTGACTGACCACATGATGATGTTGAAAGGGTGAAACTTTAAAGCAACTGAATCTGTCTCACTGTGTGCCACCACTGCAAAACGTGGTCCTGCTCCTGCTGGCCTTGCTTCCCTCCCTTTTGTGGCTATGGGTGTCTAACCTCTCAGTGAAGGGGTTCAGCTGGCTGTTCCCTGCCATGTTGTCTGCTGTGAGTTCAGCTGCTGAGCTCCACCATGGGAAGCAAAAAGAGGGAATGTAGAGGCAGGAGAGCACTCCTTCTTGCTTTATATATGTGGGCAGAAGGCAGGATGTTCCTAGCCATCAAAGGCTTGCCCTTCTTGTCATCAGCACAAGATCATTACCACTTTTTGCACAGAGCATTTTTTTCTTTCTGCCTGGTTGGTTAAAATTACATAGCAGCTGTCTTGCCAAAGTCTGTGACTCTTGCAGGGATAGCTGTAGGTAGCAATATTTGAGGAGATTTGAAGAGTTGCATGAGATGGGAAAAGAGAAGAATTGGAAATTCAGAAGGCTGTTAAGAACATCATGAGACTTGCTCTAAAATATACCAAGTCTTGCAGCCCCACAGTGTGATCCCTACAGGGTGCTGGAGGGGGGCTCACGCTGCCAGTCTCACTGGCAGCCTGTGTGGGGGGGCTGAAGGGAATGGGTTTGCTCCACACTGCAAAACAAGGGTTTCCCTTTTGCACAGTATGCTCTAGAGGGAGACTGCCATCTGTTTAGAGAAATGTTGCTTTTCCCAAGCCCCTCCAGCTCTTCAAGCTGTTTGTATTCACTTCAGAGATGCTTTGAAGCACTGACATGAAACTAACTGTCCCTCTTGGGTCTGTTTCCATTGCAGGGTCTGGGATGATGACTTCTTCCCACCCCATCTCAGCCAGCACTCCTGAGGGAAGCAGCTACGGTGCTATTGGTACAGTTATATTCCAGAATTGGGGCACAGGAAGGCTTCTGCCTGGGGTAGGGGAAGGCACTTCTAGGGTCATTTAACGCCAGGGGAGAATAAAGCTGCAAGCTTTAGGAGCATCTTGCAACTATTTAAAAGAAAAAACTAACCAAATTGCAGTTTATGAGGTTCAGGTTGTACTTCAGGGAAAAGCATCTACATAATAAAAGTGGCAAATCTGAAAGAGGTGCCCCGAGAGACTGTCATTGGAAATGTTTGTCTTAGACAAAGCTACAGTCACCTGAGAACTGTGGGTGACAGTGCTGCTTCAGACAGGACATTTACTAGGGACTGAAAAAGGTCCCTTGCAAGCAAGCTCCCAGGAGCCTGTTATTAGCCCTCAGCCTGCCTTTAAACCAAAGCATGCCTATCCCTGGGAGGCTGAAGGGTTGTGTGCCATAAAGTAAGACAGAATCGGAGTTTGTTGCCTCCGGGGGTTTCACTAGGGAAGAAATAATGTCATACTGTCAACAGGTGAATCATGCCCTGGCAGCAGAGGAGAAAAAAACTTCCCGAGGGCTTAATGACCACTTTACCCCTCCTTCCCCTTTTTCCAAAGAAATCTTTTAAAAGCATTTGGGAAGTGAGGAAGAAACCTGTGTTCTGCCCAAGTCAATATGGGCAATGAGCTGGGAGTTGCCCAGCCTGTGAGAAGCGCAGGCAGGTCCTGCTGACCTTACTGGGCATGCAATGGGAGCAAAGCTGGTACTCTGCCTGCTTTGAAAAATCGACTTTCTTCTTTGTCTTTTGTTCTACAATATTTTTAGAAAAGCTTAGATATATATAAAGCTTACATAAATCTAAAGGTTAACTAGGTGACTGTGTTTTTGACCCCTAACAGTCTGCTTCTTTCTCTAGAGCTTTTTGTCTTGTCTCAAAATTCCAGATTTCAGAGCCCAGGCTAGTAGAGAGTAGAAAATGTTAAGAAATGAAAAGTAGTAGAATAAAAGCAGAGTAAAAACTAAAATGCTGCAGAGAGGGGGAGACAATGGTACTTCAAATCGCTCTTAGCTGATAACCTGATACTTTTAGGAAGCTTTGGGATCATGGAAAAACTTTTTCTCTGAACTCGCCATATCAGCTTGCCAAAGCATCTGGGACAGCTTTATTCTTGCTGTGCACAGAGGGATTTAGCCTTTACCCTGCCTGTCTCCTTCTCCCCACTGTGGCCTAGATGAGTCCAGCTCCAGCGGTGGACGCCAGCTGTCCTCCCCCGAGCGCCGGCCCCCAGCTGGTTCTGACACAGACAGCTCTGTGGAGGAGGAGAGCGACTTCGACACCATGCCAGAAATTGAGAGTGATAAGAACATCATCCGCACCAAGGTATGGCTGGTGTTGCAGCTGTGGCCCTCATGCTGGGCCCTAGGCATGTCTGGGCCACAACCAGCACTGGTCACTTCAGTGAAATCTCAAAAATCCTGTTCCCTTTCAGGGTGGATTTCATCTAGTAAAGCCAAATGTGCTTCTTAGTCTTTTTTCAGCCACTGAAAGTTTTCCCACTGTGCTAAGAGTGCTGCTGAAATGAGTGCTTTAATATGGAAAATCAAAATGTATTGGGGACTACTGAGAAAGGAGGAAAACGCCCAGAGAGCATCCCAGAAAGTTCAAGGAGGTTCAAGGATGATAGGGAGAAAATAATCTGCAACAGTAGGTGCCTATTGAGTACAAGTAGTGTGATTACAGTGGATGTGCAGAGGGGCTTTAAGCCAGCAGCTCTCAAACTGCCTCCTTTTGTCATCCCACACTGCTCTGTGTGGTTGGAGCCATTCCTGGAGGTCAGAGGATTTTGCAGAACTCACTCCCGTAGAATCAAGGGACACAGTGAGTTCACTGTGTAAAACCAGTCCAAATACCACCAAGCTGTAAATATGTCAAGATCTTCTACTGCCATCTGAAATCTTCATTGGTTCTTTTGTGTTTTCTCCCCTCTTTCCCCACCCACTAATGTTTTAGGTGTTCCTCTATCTATCAGACTTGTCCAGGAAAGACCGAAGGATTGTCAGCAAAAAATACAAAATCTATTTCTGGTAAGGAGAAGGCAAACTGGTAAGGCCCAAACTCTGGACCCAGAGTCTCTGGTTGTGGAGTCTGTCCACATGCCCTTCTTCTGAACCACTTCTGAACTATCCTGTTACCCATTCTGACCCTGTTCCAGCCAATAACTGCAGATCCCACAAAGCTCAAGTAAGGACATTTGTGGACCAGTGCACACGTGATCCTGGCAATGGATTATGTTTTGCATCGTTGCTTTTAAGCGTGGTAACAACCAGTGTACTGGAACATAGTGAGAAGAGAGAGAAACTGGCACTCAAACACATGAACTTGTGGCCAACATCCTGGCTTTCCCTGTGCCCTTAGCATTTGCCTCCTGCGTGCATGAGCACACGTGCTCCTCTGCTTCAGGAGGTCATAATGAGATCGTAACCCCAGAGCAGTGGGGTGTGCACGTTCCTCCACAAGCACTGTGGGGCTCTTTTCTGGGTGTGCAGCCCTGGTTTTGGTGTGTGTTTAACTGCTGCTGCTGTCTCCCCTCTGCAGGAACATCATCACCATTGCGGTGTTCTATGCCCTGCCGGTCATCCAGCTCGTCATCACTTACCAGACGGTGTGTTTGGCTCCACGGCTGTCCCCTCTTGCTTTATACTTGCTCTGTGCTTGTGTTGTGCAAGGATGACAGTCACAGTGAAACTGGGATCACCCAGGAGTTCTGCTCTGTGGGAGGAGCAGTTTACCTTAGCTGCTCTCTCTGCGCTGTATTGATGTTACAGTGAGCTTGGCTCACTGGGCTTGCAGTGCTGCTGTTTTTCCTTGGGAAATAGGAGTGCTGCTGTTTTCCTGCTCAACTGATGTCTCATTTGGGTCCTGTTTCATTTTAGAGATGGGAGGAATTTGATTTTATCTCTGAGAGACAGCCGAAAACAAGTAGTGTTTGCTGTGATTTCTCCTCCCTTCTCCCAATCCTTGCTATCCTGCTGTTATGCAGGTATCTGCAAGCAGGTCTGTTAGTAGGGGGTGTTGAGAGCACACAATGTTTCCTCTGAAGACTGTTATCAGGTTTGTGGCCTGTGACAACATCTTGTCCTACCCTAAAAGCTTCTGTTGCAGTTATGTCAGTACTCCCCTGAGCTCGGCTGTGTCCTGGTACACCTTGTGTTTGTGCAGTGTTTGCATGGGGCAAACTCCCAGAGCTGGGAGGATTTGCTAATGCCAGGTCTCCCACCTGCTCTGTGTCCAGGTAGTGAATGTGACGGGCAATCAGGACATCTGCTACTACAACTTCCTGTGTGCTCATCCCCTTGGGGTGCTGAGGTGAGTGAGCCCTTTCATCACTGCATATTTGTCTCATGCTTCCTGAGTGTTTGTGCTGTGCCCAGGTCAGGGTTTTATGCTTGCCAGGCTCGCAGTAGCAGTGTTGATAAGACCACTGGGAGTTTAGGACTCTGATCTTTCTGTTTTGCTCAGCAGTGGTGCTCTGTTGCAGTGAGACACATGCGCTCTGGAATTTGTGGCACCTGGGCACCCCTTGGAAATCATTGGCAGAGCAATGAGGTGCTCCCGTTCTCTATTGGACACTTGTATCCAAAGTGCAGCAGCTCTGCAAAGAAATTCAGTCCTTTCAGTGTAGCATTTCTCTAAATTAATGTGGGAGTGCAGAGAAAGCCCAGAGTTGGGCTCTCAGAAGTAGTGTTAAATTAACTGGGACAGGTGAACTATTCAAACTAAAATTGTCATCTAGAATGTGAAATTGCAGTTCGGCAGCTGCTGAAGTGAAGGGTGGTGGAGGGGGGAGCAAAATGGACTCAGCTTATCACAACCCAGGGTTCAGCTTCCTGCTGCTGTGCTGCCTTTGCCTTAAACCTTCTTTCCTGCAGTGCCTTCAACAACATCCTCAGCAACGTGGGCCACATGATGCTGGGCTTTCTCTTCCTCCTCATTGTGTTGCGCAGGGACATCCTGCATCGCCGGGCCATGGAGATGAAAGATATCTACACCCTGGTAGGAAGCACGATTGCCTGGGGCTGAGTGGAGGCAGGGAAGATGGAGCGAACTCAAAAATCAGAGTGATACATAATGGGTTTCCACTTGCCTTCCTTGCTGCAGGGTTGAATCCTCCTCTTTTTTTCCTCCTGTGCAGAAGGGTCTATGTGGGATGCTTATGTTCCTGCACACCCCAGTGCTTTACTGCTTACAGTATGGCCATACTGCTGTGGTCACCCAGCCTGGGCTTGTGAAAACAAGGAGATTAATAGAGGAAGGACTCCCATGGCTCTGGCTTTTCCTGCAGCACTCTCTATGGAGGAACTGGGACAGTAGGAGTCCCAGTAGGACAGTAGGAGTCCCAGTCCCAAGATGCTTCTCTTTATAGTGAAGTTTGATTTGTCTTAACACAAGAGCTGCTTTTGATAACTCAGAGGGATTTGGCTGCCTCAGTGTCTGAGGTAGAGCTGCTGGTAGCCAGAGCTTTTGTAGTCTCTTGTGGGAGAGGATGGAGAAATCTGCAGCTCTTTGGGCAGCGGTGCTGGTGGTTTGTGGAGACAAACAGCTCTGTTTTTGTGGGCTTGGTAGCAAGTAAAGGCATTAGCAGCTGTAAGGGTCTGCTGCTTGTGGTTTTCAGGTGGGATCTTGGCCAAATTGTGATGGAAATGCCTTCTCACATTGGCTGATGGGCTCTGCTCCTCAGGTGCTTCTAACACCCTACTGACCACAAGAGCAGTTCTGGATCTGCAGTCCTCTCTCAGTTTTGGGGAGGATGTAACACGGCATGAGATACAGGACAGAGATTTTCAGTCTCATGATGTCGGTACCAAGACACTGAGGTCTTCAGACCAGAACTTCCAGCATGATTAGCTTGGGTTTGTTGCCTGTGGATCCACCTGGCTATGCCATGTGTCTAAGCCCAGAGCCTGTGGTTGCACACAGGGCAGTGTGCTGCACTGGTGACTGGAGGACTTTTGCAGGAGTTAGGAGGAATGAAGTGAGGGAGAATGGAAGCTTGCCTGTGATCAGGACAGTGAGGGTAATTAACTACACAGCTCTGCTCTCTTCCAGGACTATGGGATCCCAAAGCATTTTGGTCTCTTCTATGCTATGGGCATTGCTCTGATGATGGAAGGGGTGCTCAGTGCCTGTTACCACGTCTGCCCTAATTACTCCAATTTCCAGTTTGGTAAGCTGAGTTTCCTTTCTCCTTTTGAGCTGGAGCTAGGATTTGCCATGTTCTGTCTCCCACTGAATTGCTGACATTTCCCATCCCTCTACCCTTGCAAGTGTCCCTGGAGCCTGCCTGTTTCAAAGCTCAGTCAGGAGGTTGTGATGCCCTGTGGGCACTTATTTTCTGATCCCCTTCAGTTTTTGTTCCCCCAGAGCATGGAAGATGTGCTGCAAGGTGGCAAAGCACAAAGTGCTGTACAGTGTAGTGCAGCAGCAGGGCCAAACCCAGGGCTGGCAGGCACAGATCCCTGATGCTTTGTGTGCCCTTGGAGCAGCTTTCTGGGGCCACTGGCTGTAGCTGTTTGCACTGTTTCTGCTGTCTCCCCCCACAGACACCTCCTTCATGTACATGATCGCAGGACTGTGCATGCTCAAGCTCTACCAGACCCGACACCCAGACATCAATGCCAGCGCCTACTCCGCCTATGCCTCCTTTGCTGTGGTGATCTCCCTGGCTGTCCTTGGAGTGGTATGGCTCCCTCTGACCCACCTGCTTCTCTGGGAAGGAGATGGCATGGCTGGGAACGTGGCTTAGGTGTGAAAATGACTGGGGAAAACAACAGAGTAGGATAACAGTGTGTTAAGCAGCTGTTAGTATTTGAATTCAGTTCTGCTGGGCTTTCCTCCTCCCTTCCCCTGAGCTTTCAGGTAGGAAAAGAGCAGGGCAGTTTCTTCTAGGTGAGGTTTTTTTTGGGCTTTGACCACCACATGCCGTCCTTCTCAAGAGGAGAAATTCATGCATCCAGATGTACGTGTCCAAGCACACAGATGGTCTTCCTGTGGCGTGTTTCATATTGGAGGAAAGAGGGGTGAGGCTGGCTGAGCTTCCAAGACCAACTATTTTACACCTGATTTCTTGTGCCTGTTTTTCCCCTTTGGAAAACTCCATGTTGTCTGGCACAGCTCCTGCAGTTGGCCTCTCAATCTTTGGAGAGGGGCAGGCTAGGATAATGTCTGGGGGACTCTCAGGCAAATTCCTGAAATACCTGCCTATGAAAGGGCACTGGAGCAGAAGCTACAGGACTTTGCCCATTTGCTCATAGCATTGCAAGTACTGAGCTGGGCTCACCGGAATCCCCAGCCGGTGCTTTACCTTGGAGGTCTCTGCTTCCCATCTTTTGAAGGACTCATTTTCCTTCATCACTAACCAGGCAAAATCCATGGAATTCTTGCTTTGAACTAGCAGCTAGATCCCAGTGGGCCATCAGCTCCTCACTACCACATAATGCAGAGGTCTGTGTTTATGAGACTGTGGGATAAGGCATGCAGGAGGAGCTTGGGACTTCCCAAGAATCTCTTGATAGGTGTAGTAAATCTTGACAACCCAGGTTCAAAACACTGAGACTTTATTATGGATTGCTCTACCTTCTTTTGAAGCCGTTCAGTGGTGCTTGAAAGCAGCATGTCTCCCTTGTTCCATTCATGGAGAGGTGGCTTTTCTGCTTGCTTTTTGGTGTGTGGTTTTTTTTCTCTGCCCACACAAAGTGAAAAGTTCAGGCGACTGCTTTGCCCCAGGGAAGGGAACTGGTCACA
Organism: Ifrita kowaldi; assembly: GCA_013398055.1. Lineage (NCBI taxonomy): Eukaryota > Metazoa > Chordata > Aves > Passeriformes > Cinclosomatidae > Ifrita > Ifrita kowaldi. The sequence continues at coordinate 55,201 of VZRS01007016.1, forward strand.
GCCTGATGGCAGATCAAGAGTTTCTGGACTCCTTATTGTATGAATGAAAAATTAGGGTTTTAGTACAGCATTAACCTGTGCTTGCAGGTTACTTCCAGTCCTTAAATGAAATGAAAGTGCACAGTAGGAGCAATTGCCTGCAGAGCACTTCTGTCCTTTTTGGTCTACTTTGGTACAGTTGTTAAAGTAATGGTTGGTTCCCCGACCACCTTTGTAAAAATCTGTGTCCTGGCAGAGAGCTGCTGCCCAGCTCAGCAGAGAGAGCTTGCCTGGCCTGGGAGTCCCTGCACTGCTGCTCCCTGGGCCAGCTGCTGTCCTTCCAGTCTTGTCTAAAGGGGCATTCCGAAAGAGTGGTCTCCTCTCCAGGATGCTGAGCTCCTTTTGCTTCTCTGGACTTCGTTTTGAATTTATACATCTGTTTTCTGGTTGGAAGTTTTAGGGGTTTCTTTTCCATGTTCACTAAGGTTGTTTTGTGTCCTGTGGTGATGTAGGACAGGAAAGGATTGTTCTGCTGAAAGAGGGCTCAGTTTGCTTTTAAAATGTCTTTGCTTTCAGGTGTTTGGGAAAAATGACATGTGGTTCTGGGTTATTTTCTCAATGATCCACGTTTTGGCCTCGCTGGCTCTCAGCACCCAGATCTACTACATGGGCCGCTTCAAGATCGGTGAGTGCTGTGACTGACCCGTCTCCTCCTGGGTGTGCAGGTGCCTCCTGTGCTCACCTGCCTGTGCAGCACAGTCCTGTGGCCCCTGTTCTGGGCTACCTTGTCCTCTCATCCATCTGGTGCTTTCCTGGCCTCTGAAGTCCTTGTGCTGCTGCTTCCCAGAGCAGTGGGAATCAGCAGGAGCCGTGTGCTCTGTGGTGGCAGGACTGCTGGGCTCTGAGGGAGCTGCCCTTCAGTGCTGTCCTCTGAGGGGTGACCTACACCCTGTCGTGGGTTGAGGGGGGGGAGAGGGTCTGCTGGGGAGCCTGGCTCTTGTGCTCTGCTTATAAACTTGTTTCTCCTTCCTCTTCTGCTCCTGTCTGCCTCAGACGGCCCTGACTCAGGTAACTGTCCGCAGCTTTCCTTTTTCCCTGTTGAACTGATTGTGCTGAGGTGTAGCAGCCAGGGATTGCATGGATGTGTGTGAGGAGGCAGGATCGTGTGCCACCTGGGGTCAGCTCTTGGGAAGTGAAACCAGTTTGCCAGCAGCACTGCCAGTCCTGTTCCTTGACAGGAAGGGAGTGATGCAGCGCAGGAGAGCTCAGATCTTGGTGCAGGAGCCTTTTCAAGCTCTGCCTTGTGGCTAAAGGGGAGCATCTGTGTTCATGCATGCCTGTCCATCCCCACTGCTACTGATGGCTCTGCAGTGAAGTTTCTGCAATGATTTTGAGAGCAGGAGTGTCTAGGACCCTCTAAAGCCTGTGGGACCTGTTTCTGCTGTTTCACTGCTCCAGCAGCTTGTTCCATGGAAGGTGCTTTTCCCCCTTCCTACATACACACACACCTTTCTTCCAGAGATGGGGTTGCAAAGCCAGCCTCTATACATACAGGCAGGGTCTGTGTGACTTCTGAACAGAGAGATTTTTAAATTTATTTTTGTTGTAACCTGTTGTTCTGGCCAAATGCCATCCATATCCTATGGTGGATGCCCTTCTGCTCAGCACAGACTGCTCCCAAAAGGCAAGACATGAATCTGCTGACACCTTGGGTTCTGTGTTGTGAGCTGGTGGGTGTCAGCTTCTTCCTCATCAGCATTTTAGAGCTCACTGTGCTGGCTGTTCTGGCTTTTTATCCTTTCCTTTGACAGACCTGGGCATATTTCGGCGAGCAGTGATGGTGCTGTACACGGACTGTATCCAGCAGTGCAGCCGACCAATGTACATGGTAGGTGACTTCTCACCTCCAGCACCTCTCAGCAATTCCTCCCTCTTTAGGCAATGTGCAGATGAAGGAGGTGGGGCTATTTGAAAAAGTGATGGTCCTTGCTTCCCTTGTTCTCCCTCCACCAAAATGGTTGGGTAAGTGTAGGTCTCTGCTGGAGTGGTTTACCCCCAACTTTCAGGCCACCCCTGATCTCAGCCTTGGTGAATAAAACATCAGAGCAAAGGTGATACAAGCATTACAGGATTTGCCTTTGCACTTGCTCTCTGGGAGCATCCATTTAGAGGAACAGGTATGAGGCTCTGTGCAGTGCAGCCTCTCTGGGGAAGGCTGCAGCTATTTTGGTTTTGTGGCTTAAGCAAAAGCAATTGCCATTTCTGCAGCACCTCAGGGCAGACAGCAAAAAGGTAAGAAAAGGTGGCTGTTACCTTGTGTCCCCCTGATTGCTTTCTCCTTGGCATAGAGTGCTGATTAGGGCTTGAAGCCAAATGGAGTTTCTCACCCATGAGTATCCTTTTTCTTAAATTTTTATTTATTCTCCCATCTCTGAATAAGCAAACTCGGTCCATTCAGGCATGAAGTAAGCCTGGCCAGCCTGAAATATCTACATCATGAAAGCAGCTTGTAAGCATAAATGCACATGCCCCATAGATATAATCCTTCTGCCTGCTGTAGTTACAGTGCTTCCCTAGGTGAGATGGGAGGAAAAATGGGGTCTCTGAATATATGCAGGATGCTGTCCAAAGCTTCCCCTGCTGCCTCTTTCAAGCATGTCCTTGCTCTCTGCAGTGATTCTTTTGTAGAACAGTGGGAGGGAAGGAATGTAACTAGAAAAAGGAAGTAGAAGCAGTCAAAGGATTCACAGAACCTCCCGAGGCCCCTTAAGTGCTGAGCTTGTCCTTTTTTCAATGTTTAGTCTCCTTGCAACACGTTCTTAAAATTTTTGAGGGTCAGAGCAGTTTTCACCTGATAAAAGCTCCTGCAGAGCCAGGTGCATGTGTGTTTGCAGGAACCAGACTCCCAATCCTCACATAATGCTGTCCTGAATTTCTGAGGCAAAGGCCTCTTTTTGCATATCCTTTTTGTTTCATCTGATTATCAGTGTCTTTTCTCCAGGACAGGATGGTGCTGCTCATCGTTGGGAATGTGGTCAACTGGTCTTTGTAAGTACTGGCATGTTGGTGCCTTGTGTATTTGTGCATGTGAGCAGCAGGATTTGGTACTGGCACACAGGTGGCCTGGAGTGATGGGGAGATGCAGCAGTGTCTGTGCAATAATCCAGTGCTGGGGCCCTTCTGACGTGTTTGGGCAGGCAGGCAGATCTGAGGGTGGTAGGCAGATCCATGGGATGCAGTGCATGGAGCTACATGGAGCATCCCTGAGCCTTTCAGCTGGGGCTGTCCCATGGCTCGTGTCTGAGGGAGTTTGTGCAGGGCTGGCCTGGTACTGTGCTGCCGTGTTGTGCTTCCCACAGAGCTGGGAGGCCTCTCTGGCACAGCCGAGGTGCAGGAGACCTGATGGACACTCAGTCACTGAGCCTGGCTGAGCAGTAGCTGCATGGGAGGGGTCAGCTCTTGGAGGAGACCTAAAATCATTGCCCCAGGCTCTTGCTTTTCACTAAAGCTGCTTCTCAGGGACGTGTCTTCATCCAAATGTACAGGTCTAGGGCCAGATCCTACTGAGTGAGATGTGTTTGGCTGTGGGTTGGAAGCAATCCAGGGCCCTTGCCTGTCCTCTGGGGTCTCCAGTTGCTTCAGCAGCTGACCATGGCTAAATTTCCTCAGCTGGCAGCAGAGGCAAACAGTGCATTTCCTCCAGGGAGTTGTGGTGCTGTGGCACTGGTGCCACAGTCCTGGGTGGGGGGTGGAACAGTGTGTGGCTGTCAGTTTGGGGATGTACCCTGTCCCCAGTGAAAGAAGCTGGCTGATGTCCCTTTTATCCTCTGTCTCAGTGCTATCTTTGGGCTGGTGTATCGGCCCAGAGACTTTGCCTCCTACATACTGGGAATCTTCATCTGTAACCTGCTGCTGTATCTGGCCTTCTACATCATCATGAAGGTAATGGGAGACAGCTGTAGCTGTCCCTGAGGCCCCTATCTCCAAAGGGGAAGGGATGGGCCTTTTTTCTGGCTGCAGTTTGGGTTCCTGTGGTGCTGCAGAGGGATGGGAGGGACCTTTTTGGACCTCTGGGTGGGGCAGGGTGTTGGGGAGGGATGGTGTGTAGGCATTTCAGGGGGTGGCTGGGCTGTTTCTTCAGGGGTGGGCAGCCCTTCACAGATGCAGAGGGTATGGGCTGGTGTGTGAGCCTTGTGCATGGCTCTGTCCCCTGGGAAGAACTCAGGGTGTGTCCCTGTCTGCAGCTCCGCAGCTCTGAGAAACTCCTGCCTATCCCCATGTTCTGCATTGTGGCCACGGCAGTGGTGTGGGCAGCTGCCCTCTACTTCTTCTTCCAGACCCTCAGCAGCTGGGAGGTAAATTTCAATTTTTTTTTTCTGTCCATCTTTGTCTCATCATCTTTCCTTCCTGGTGTTTGTTTTGCACACAAAAGACTCTGGAGAAGAGTCTTGGGCTGCTCCTGGGGAGTTGAAATGGTTGAACTCATTTAGCAGACTTGTGAAGGAGCATGGGAAGCTGTGCTGAGCCAAAAATTACTGTAGCTGTGTAGATGCTATTTATGGCCCAGGTGATCTGGAGGTGACTGGTCCTTCCTAGGGGACAGAGGAGGAGCTGGGGATCTGGAAGGAAAACTGGGAAATCCTGACCAGTGCTGGGTGGAAGACATCCCTGGAGCAGATGGCCACCTGGGGTCAACCAGGTCAGCCTGCCTGGGCTTGTTAGGGCTCTTGGTGACCTGGGAGGCCATGAAATCCTCACTGGGTGCCTTCTAACAGGATATCACATCCATCTCCATGGAAATGAGGGGCTTGCTCCAGGGTGGTCTGGTGGAGGCTGTGCAGCTTGTGCTATGCAGGACCTCAGATGTGGAGACCAGAGGGTTCCCCTTGGATATGTGGGTTGTGATCCCAGATCCATTTTGAGGTCCAAGCATAACATTGTGTTCATGTCCTGCCCTTGCCACATGTCTGGCTAGCACAGCACCTTTTCCTGAAGCCTGCTTGGAGGGTTAAGACAGGGTGATCCCTGTAGGGTCCAGTGAGGCCAGCAAGGGCCCAGTATGGGTGCATATCAGGTCCTGACCCTCTGCCTGCCCTCCTAGGAGACTCCAGCAGAGTCCCGGGAAAAGAACCGGCCATGCATCCTGCTGGGATTCTTTGATGATCACGATGTCTGGCACTTCCTCTCTGCAGCTGCCTTGTTCTTCTCCTTTCTGGTGAGTCCTGCTGAGCCTCCCACTCTGCTGGATGGCCTCACCCTCTCCTCTTTCACCTTGCTCCCCTCTATCCACATGGAGCTGTGACTGCTCCAGAACTCCACAAAAGTGCCCCAACTCCTCTGCTTGACTCTACTTCCAGACATCCTTCACAGTGGGATGCTCTTTATCAGTGGGATCAGGCTTTCTCCTTTACTTTGTTTCTCTCCCAGTGCCTCCTGGCCTCAAATTCCCTCTGGGGCTGTGGGTCACACAGCTGTTGTGGGGAAGCTGAGGTGCTGCTGTTGTGACCAGCGACTCATGGATTTGTGAATACCTCCCATAAAAGCAAGGCCTGAAGATCTGAAAGGAAGACCTCCCTGGCCAGCAAGACCTGAATCTGACTTGCACTTTCCTCCTCAGGTCCTGCTGACCCTGGATGATGACCTGGATACGGTGCGCAGGGACAAGATCCCAGTGTTCTGAGTCCCCAGGGACACGGGCGCAGAGGTGTCCCAAACTGCTCAGCCAAAGGCACTGGGCCACTGGTGTCTGTGGGGAATGAGCCTGCTTCCGTGGCCAACGGCCCAGTGGGAGCAGGGGAGCTGGACCCCACAGCAGGCTTGAAGGGGTGCTGTGGCAACTGAGGTGGGACCAAGAGGGAAGACGACATTTGCTCCTTTCCCGCCGCATCCTCTGGGGCAGGCTTGATCCAGAGGCCAAGGCCAGTGCACAGCCCTCTGGCTTGTGGGTGCAGTGGGTGCTGGAGCCAGTGATGGGGGAGGAAACAGGAGGGAGGCATGTTAGAGACCTCTGCTTCCTCTCTGGTGAGCAGGCTTGAGAAGTGCCATGCAGCTCCTCCTGCACTGGGAGCTGATGCCTGCACCCTGCAGGCTGCTGCCCTCAGAGTCCCTTCAGCAGCACAAGGAGAGCATTTGGTTCCTGTCCTGTAGCAGCCAAGAGAGCAAAGGACTCCAAACTGAGGTGGCAGTGGGGGGACTGTGTTTTCTGTTTTCTTCCTTTTGTTGGAGAGACTCCTTCGGTAGCTGCTGGGGAGCCACGGTACCAAGGCTGCAGCGTTGGTGGGAGGTGGTGAACTAGAGCTGTCCGTGAGGGCTCTGCCAGACTCAGAGCCTCCTGCCTTGCTCTTGCAGCCTCTCTGTCACTCCTGTTGAACAGCCACACTCCTCTGGCAGCTCCAGTGCTGGCACTTGTCAGTGTGCTGATTGATCTCTGTCATGGCACCACAAGTGCTCTCCTCAAGCGACCCTAAGAGACACCGCACAGCAAAGCCACAGCCTTTTGTGGCAGCCTTTGGCTCCTGCTGTGTGCCTCACCAAAGGAGGCAGGGTGGAACAGGGAGGTTTTCCAGCAGCCTCAGACTTTCTCCTCCCATGAGCTTGCTTTGGACAAGCTTTGCAAAGCAGGTGCCCTTACGGCCCAGGTGTGTGAAGGAGGTTTTGGGGCAGTTGGGGTTGAGCTCTTTAGCTAAAGATCTGGACCAAACTTTCTTCTCCAACGTGTCTGAGTCTGAAATGAGTTTTTTTATGGCTTCTGCATTCTTTCCAGTTTCTTAGTTATTTAAAAAAGCAAGAATAAGGTGTGGATTATTTCAGGCCTTGCATCTAAAATGGGACCTGTTTTGCTAATTTGCAATTAAAAAGTGTTCTTTGAGGCCTGCTGTCCTTATTCTTGTCATTGCCTGAGCATTTTTACTTTGGTGTATGTGCATGTAGCCAGTGATGCAAAGGTTTCATTCCACTTCTGCTTACTAAAGCAGATGACTCTGGTGATGTTTTACTCCAAGAGTCTGTATCTCCTTGAACAGTTTTGCACCAACTGGTTTTTATTTTTTTCTAAGTTGGAGTTTGTCAAGATGGTCAATAAAATGGATGTTCCTGCTTCCCTGCTCTGCAGGTTAATCTGAACTCTTGCTCGTGCTCTCAGCAGCAGCAGAGACAGCAGTCGGGGCAGAGGGGTGCCCAGTGGTGTCACACGGCTGCAGCCATCCTTGGGACTGTCACAGGCATTTCCTGAGCAGAGGTGTGGATGACCTGCTTGTTCTCTTAACCTAATTGCCTTTGTGAGGCTACATAAAGAACAGACACTCGTTTGTCACTGTAGTCCCTTGGGCAGGGTGAGGAGAGGACTGGAGGAGGAAGGACACAAGAGGCTGCCAGCCTTTATCTTTCTGAGCAGAGCCGTGCTGCTCCAGAGGTCTAGTGTGTAGCTGTGCCATACTGAAGGAGCACCTGTGTGCCCCCAAATTTGTCCAGTTCTGGGGACACATTTTTATAAAATATACTCTTTCTCCCTGTGTCTTTCATAATCTGTATGACCTTTCATAATCTCTCAGACCTTGTTCCAAGCTTGTATTTATTTCTAGCCAGGTTATCTTCTCTGAATTGAAATGTGAGGAAAAAATAATGTTGAACAGCAGTTGGAATGCTCGACGTAGGAGGCAGAACAGCATATGGGCTCGCTGGGCTGAGCAGAGATGAGCACAGCATGGAAGGGTAAGGTGGTAGCAGGGAGGGAGAGGGAGGCTGGAGAACAGCACAGAATGGACAGAAAACCGTGACAGAATTCAATTAAGTACAAGGAGAGGCACCTCAAGCCTGAGAGATGGGAGGAAGCGTTGGAATCGTCTCCCTGCTGCTTCTGTGCTCCCAGCTCGATGCATCAATTTTTAAAATCTCCTCTTAGCTCTGCCCTGCCTGCTGGGCTCTGTTCGTGCTTCAGCTCTCCCACCTAGTGGCCACCTGAGCCCTCGATTGCTGCGGGTCTGGCTGGGCACCCGGGCAGTCTGTGCTCCCAGCTGTCCCAGGCACGCTTGGCTCTGCAGCCCTTGCCCCAGAAATGGAGCTTGTCTTGAGTCCTCGGGCAGGATGATCAGCTTGTTGGGTGTACGGGAGACCCTCATTCTATGATCGGCAGGGGTCATGCTGTTGTTTTCTCACCTCTAAGGGAGAGAGATGTGTAGGGCTAAAAGCAGAGCAGCACTGTGGAATTGTGTTGGGAGGTGAGAGGGCCTCTCTGCTGCCCATGGGCTGGGAGTGGAGTCCCTGCTGTGCTCATGCTCGGGATAAGGTACTGTCACAGCTCCTGAAAGGGAAACAAACGGTGCCACAGGTGGGGGCACCTCCCACTAGAGCACATGGCTCAAAGCCCTGTCCAACCAGGCCTTTCTAAAGATGGTGCACACACCACCTCTCTGGACAACCTGTTCTAGTGTGTTACCACTCTCATTGTAAAAAACTTCCATTCCATATACTCCCTGTTTTCTCAGGAAATGTAGGTAAAGTTGTTCTGCCCAGTACAACTCAACGGAGAAGGAAACAGCTTCTGTATAATACTAATACCCCCTCACAGGTTAGGAAAACTACCAGGGTCATGTGAGCTGTTACAGCTGCCCCTCGAGCCTCTGGGCTGGCAGAAGAGCAGCCAAGGCAGGGGGAATGCACTGCAGTGTGGAAAAGGAAGGCAGCTGCCTTGTGTCCCTTTTCCCCTCCCCTCTGCTATGACTGAACTGTACACACGGGCTGTCACTGAAGGTACAGAAGCCTCTCTGTCTTAATATTAAGCTTCAGCCTTTTTAAAAATTAAGACCTTCCCTAAAGGCAACTTCCATACCTGCAAGAATTTTGAAGTTTACAAGCCAGGTTTTCTGGAGCTCCTGAAAAGAATTGTTTCCTAGTAATTCAGTATTGTGCAATCTCCCAAAAAAGCCTTTACTTACCAGGGTCTCTGTACTGCTCTCATCCAAACCACATCCTTTAGCTTCAAACTGTGACAAAACAGCTGTCTTAGACCACTTCAAAACCAATGCAAGGAACTGTGATGAGAAGCATTTTATGAAGTTGTATCTCAACAGTGATCGCTGTCACTGGGGCAGAGACAGCACCTGGCAAGTATTTTTTAGATACTACAGGATCAGTATTTATTTCTCCTGAATTACAGTTTTATCTCTCCAAATAATGTGTTGCATAACCCTGGTATAGGCAGAGAATGTACATCAGTGGAAAACCTTGACTGTAAATTCCCAGTCTCAAAGCAAAGCTAAGTAATACTCTTAAGTATTTTTACCTATATTTAAGAGTGAATGGCATGGCTTTCCATGGGGAAAGAAGCTGTACCAACAAGAACACAATATCCAAAGAGTGTTTTTCTTTTTTTTTAATAAAATACTATCATGTTCATATCTATACAAATAATTATTACAACTATTAAACAAAGTATTACATTTAACAATAGAAATCTCAGAACTCTGAACAAGATCATGGTTTGGGATATTTACACCTGAATGCAACACATTTGTAAAAAGATGTCAAAATAAACAGAGCAAGATCTTATTTACAATTGGAAGATGATGTTCCTGTTCATTCATTATAGATTTCTACTGCAGAGTTCCTATTTTCCATTACAAAATAGTAAGGACTTTCCACTGGGACCATGTCCAACTCATTTACAGCTGTATAAAACAGAAGCACAGCAGAATACTCTGGACTGAATATAAATAATTTACATTGTGGAGGGCAACAGCATCTTTGATTAATCTCCTGTGGCAAAATCCATATTTGCTTCCCTTTTCACACTGAGCAGGCAGGAACAGAGTCCAACCCCCCACGAGCTCTGTTGTTTCACACTTCTGATTGCCAGAACAGCAGCACATATTGCAAACTTGAAAACCTTGTAAAGATACTTTTGGTGGGGCAGAAAAAAAAGCCTTTTAAAAAAAATCATCTCAGAAAAACTGATATCAACAAATAATGAATGGTGTCTGTGTAACTAAGCAGGACTTGCTCACAGAGTATGAATTTGTGTTGTCAGGACCGAAAATCTCTGCTACATCTTTCACCAGTTCATGAAGTAACCTACTCTGAGTGGGAATAAAGCCTTGGTGCTCTGAGGTTTCCAATTTATGGATTGCAGAGGCAGTGGGAAATTGAAAACACCCTCACACAAGCCTGTGTCTGCTACCCATGCTGGATCCTGGCAGTGGGAGAAGGGAACAGCAGTAGGTGGTAACAGGTCAGGTGATAGCAAGGAATGGAGCTCCTTATAGCACTGGATCAGAAAACAAAACAAATATGACTGACCTGGTATAAACTGATTCAGTTCTATTCTGTCTTGCCAGTGAAAGTGGGATCATTATTAAAGTGAGGAGCATGAAACTTACCAGGGGAACAGCAAAAGATGTCAGCTCTTAGCATACTCAGTCATCCAGAAACAGCAGGAGTTTACTGAGCCCTTGAGGCAGGACTGTGCAAGTACCTCAGAAAAAGGTGAAAAGACAACAGGACACCAGAAATAATTAAATGGCCCCTCTTCTCCAGCCATGCCCTCTGCAAGTTGCCCGGCCACACAACTTATTCTTGCAACAGCACTACAGTCACCAACCACAGCAGCAGCAGCACAGCTTTAAAGTGCAGTAGGAAATCTGTGCAAAGTTCAGGAGGCTCTGGACTCGCACAGTGCATTTATTTTTTTGTCAGAGAGGTGCTCTTCCACCTGGGCAGCAGCACAGTGATGAGCTGGAAGCATGAGCTGGAAAACCCATTCCAGTAGGGCTCAGCCCCCAGCTCAAATCACTTCAGTTCTTATTTTCTTTAACTGTTCCTAAATGAGGTCCTTTCTCTCAAGAAAAAGGTAGATAAATACTAACACATTTATATTTTATTGCCTGCTTTCAACTTAGTCTATCTCTGCTCTTACTCTCCTAGGCTGTTTAAGGGATTAATATGGACTACACTGACATACATGCAATCCAGCCCAGTATTATTTATTATTGTTTGTTGGAGTCATTTAGGCCAAGCTGAAACCCATGGCCACACAATGCCTGTCAGCTGTGGCAGTACCAGCCCAGAGGTAGTGCCCAACCTTTCCCTTCCACTGCTGATTTTTCTAAATTAAGCAGTACTGGGTGTTTTTCCTGTGTAAGTAGCCTTCAAAAAAAGTATTATGGAAGAGAAAATGCAATTCTCAGGCTAACAAATCACAGCTAAACCCACAAAATCTTTTCTGAGTACATCTTGAAAAACAAAGGAACCATTAATTGCTGGGCAGTCCTCAGGAGAAAAAGATAAATAATTGTTGTCATTGATGCTAGCTGAATAAAAAGTATTTGCATGTCAAATGGTGTTCATAACAAGTAAACCAGAATCATTCCATCTGCAGAAGCTCCTTTTTCAAACTGCCCTCTCCAAGCACAGATCAAGGTAAGGTGAGCCTTATCAACCTAACAGCTAAGCACAACAGGTTCAGTGGGAGGGGAAAGGAAAAATAAAGAAAAGAAGGACTTGTAAGATGTTGCAATTGCTCCTCCTCCTGAGAGCAGAACCCGAGGCCCTGGGGAAACACCGAGACACTGACATGTCAGTGCCACAAACTGACCTACAAAACTAAGTGCAAGAACCCTGGCGGATGTGGAATGGCAGGCAGGATTCGTTTACAGTGACAAGGAAAACCCTAAACAACAATTAAAAACTAACAGAAATTTAACATCTCATTTCCTCTCTTTTGATGTGAAATATCCAGTCCCTCCACTGTTCCTCCTAAAGGCAGAATAGTGTGAACATGTGAGAAGATGAAACCCACAAGCTGCTCTCAAACCAGGGGACCAGGCCAGGTTCAGCATTCAAAGTCCATCTTGGACAGTCAAGTAGACCAAAAGGCTACATAACAGATCCAATTTTCCTTTAATTAAAGTTATCTGAAGGCCAGTCAGCAGTGTAAATATCAGAATTTGGATGAATGTGTTGATATGAAGCCCTTGCAGAGAGGTCTGCCTATCTTTCTTCTCACAGCAGTCTCCTGATCCCACACCAACGGGATCATTTAGTGTCACAGCATGTAAAGAGACTCACACAGAACTTCAACAGAAATTACCATGTTCAAGGAGGGGAATGAAATGATATTTCTCCATCCTGGTCTCGTCAGTTTTCATAAAAAGCCCTGAGAAGGATGAGGAAGTGCCCTGTCACAACAAAATACAATCCTCCAGAGAAGACCAAGGGTCATACAGTAAGTACTTCTCAGCCACACACTGCAAAATTGTGCAGTTCCAGCAAAATCCCAACATTCTCTGTATGGCTGAAATGCCTGTGCTGTGATTCCCTGCACTGCAGACATCCTGTGAGCAAGGAGGAGCTGGTTTTGGTTGTCTTTGTAAACAGAAAGGGGGCATGTGAAAGTTTCTGACACAGTTACTGCCTCTTCAGAAAATGATGTACAGCATGAAAAAACCCCACATAAAATCACAGGTGACATATTCTATTGTGAATACTCAGGACTGCATTTAACCTTGAGACAACAGCAGTAAACATGGAGGAACTAGAGAATAGAACAGGTATCTCAATTGAAAGGGACCTATGGGGATCATCTGCTCCAACTGCCTGGGATGCCTCCATCCACTTCAGGACTGAGCATGTCGTCCAGATGCCTCTTAAACATGCTTGAGGCATCAACCACCTCTCTAGCAAGCCTGTTCCAGTGTCTGAGCACCCTCCTGGTAAACAAATGCTTCCTAATGTCCAGTCTGAACCTCCCTTGGTGCCCCTTTGAGCCATTCCCATGTGTCCTGTCAGTGGATCCCAGGGAGAAGGGATCAGTACCTCCCTCTGCACTTCCCCTGTCAGGGAGCTGCAGAGAGCAAGGAGGTTGACTGTCTATCCAGATCCCTCTCCAAAGCATCTGTCAACAGCACCTCCAAGTTTGGTATCATCAGCAAGCTTGCCAATGGTGTGTTCAACTCCTGCATCCAGATCAGTGATAAATACATTGGGTAGAACTGACCCTGGAACTGAACCCCGAGCAACACTGCTGGTGACCAGTAGCCAGCCAGACACAGCCCCATTCACAGTAAGTCCTTTGAGCTCTGCCCTGCATCCAGCACACCATGAACCTGTTCATCCCACAGCTGAACAGCTTGTCCAGACGGATGCTATGAGGGACAGTACCCAAGGCATTACTAAAATGCAGAACAATTACACCCACTGCCTTCCCTTCATGCACTAGGTGGGTGGCCTTATTACAGAAGAGTATCAAATTAGCTGGACAGGACTTTAACTTTGTGAACCCCTGTTGCCTGTGCCTGATGGCTGCATTATTCCTTAAACTCCTTTCAACAGTACCCAGTATAATTTTCACTACTTTTCCAGGAGCCCAGGCTAGACTCACACTCTGTAGTTCCCTGGGTTCTTCCCTCCTGCCCTTTCTGTAGATTGGAATAACACTGGCTACCTTCCTGTTAGCAGGGAGCTGTCCAGACTCCCAGACCTTTGGTAAATGATTGAGCAGGGTCCTGCTGTGTGTCCTGCTTGCTCCTTCAGTACTCTGGGATGAATCCTATCTGACCAAGTGGATCTGTGGACATTCAAGTGTTGCAACAGGTTTAAGTTTATAAGCTCTCTCCAGTTTTCATAGACATCATAAAGTAGTGTAGTTTTCCCAGCAGAGGAAACTAATGTGTTATTCTGTGAAAGTCTGGAATGATGAGCAGGAGTAGCATCTTTATATGCAGTGACTGCACTATGGCAGAGAGAAGCTGCCTTGCTGTGAACTGAAATACTCTGTTATTTATAAGAAACAGAGAACTGATGCACCACTTAGTGTCTTAAGATAAGCTCCACCTGAATTAAACAATCAGAACTGTTTTGCTTCACCTTGCAGGAAAACACCAGACCGCAGGTTACAAGAGCAGAGACATTGTCAGGACGGAACACAGACACAGCCCAATTATTTTTCATGTTAAAGCCTCTGTACTTTTCCTGGATCAGTGTAAAAGGGCTTAGCAAAACCAAAGTCTGGGCAGCCAAGCTGTGGAAAACTGTTTCAGGTCCCACTCTGTGGGTCCTGTTCTTGGACATGGAGGAATATCCTCCTTTCCACCTTTCAAAGAAAAAGAAACAAAATAAAACAAAAAATCCCACGGAGCCTGCTCCTCCCCATGCCCTCACCAGGAGCTTCTGACAGGTCCCAGGAGCAGGATGATGCACTGATGGGCAACACACAAGAATTTCATTGGGAACGACTGCATGCAAGGGAACCTCAAGTTACCATGTTGTTTGAAGAATCAAACCCAGAATGGTATTTCCAAACACATAAAAGACAAATACTTCTGCCCTGTTAGGAGAAAAAGCACACTGCAGAGACATTAAATAAATAAAATTTTCCTAATTCTTCCCTTTCCTTTAAAAGAAATGGGACCAAAATTTGTGAAAGTACTGGAGACTCAGCCAGCACACACACATTCACTCCATCTCTCATGCATCTACAAACACATCATCCTTCCTCAAATTCCAATGTCTTCCGTGTGTTTCACTCTCAACACATCCATGTCCATCCATGTTCCTCCTTCAGCCACACAGGTTTAGGTAAAAGGTGCATTCAAGTGCAGAGTACTGATACTAACTCAGGCTCAATCCTATCAGCAATATCAAGTAAAAACTGTGCCCCAGGAATCCCCACTCCTTTTGTGGGATGCGACAGGCTGAGGCCTCCTCCCATGTGCTGCCTGGTACAACAAAGGGCTGTCACTCACAGAAAGCAGAAAGCTGGTGTTAGAGCATGGGCCAAAGAAAAGTAGAGGGGAAAAAAAGAAAAGGACATAAAGAAGGTGCTAAACAAGGTACAAAACCCACCCTGAGGTAACTTGCAGCAACCAACACTGAAATGGCAACAAACACGGCTGCTGTCTCTGCTGACTGCACCAGGAGTTGTGAGCTAGACTAAAATACTGACTGAGTTCAGCAGTAACTGAAGCCACTGTTGAAACAGATCCAAACAAGATTCTTAGAAACAGGAAGTCATGGGTTAAAGAAATCTAAATTTTCTAAAACAGCATTTTTAATTGCTGACCGTGGGAGCACACAGTAATTTTCACCATGTAAAGTAAGCCTTTAGTCAAGTGTATGTGAGAAGCTTCAGACAGACAAGAGCTGCACAACAAATGCCTTTTCCAATCAGCACTGGGTTAACACAGACTTGACTTGCGTGGAGGCTCATGAAGGTATTTTACAACAGAAAAAGAGAAACCCAAACCATTTCAAGCCCCTGTGCAGTTTCAGGTAAACACATCAGGAACAAACTGACACCTGTAGCACTTGTTTCCTGTCTCCCACAGGGATGCTCTCACTCCATGCACTGCTGAGGGCGGCCCTTACCTTGGGACAATCGGACATCAAACTTGATTGTTGGAAAATCAACAACCAATATTTGCACAGCTCTCAATGTTGCATCCTTACCATTTCCTAGTAAGTAAGCATTGCAATAGGCACTGGTGCTTTAGAGTTAGTAAGGTGGGTGGAAATACGATGTGTATATAAATATGGAAAGTACCATCTACATACATTTAGGCAAACAAAGAGCGATGCTATGAATGGTCTCTCCAGGGGTGCCAGTAAGATCCACTTCTTTCTTCTTAAATATATAAACAACACATCAGACCAGAAGTCAGTCTGCCAGTTTTCATACAGCGGAGCTGCAGTCGTGACCTAAAATATGGCTTATATTGTGGGCAGGGCGGTTTGAGGGCTGCTTGGAAGAATCTGAAGCAGATGTGTTTGCAATGGAAAGCAAAGGCGACATCGCTGAGCCATCTGGAGGAAGAGCTGTGGCTATTTCTGGAAACAAAGAAGTTAAGTTAAAATTGGATAAGTGCGATGTGTTGGTCATGTGCATTGGTGGCATATCTGGAAGCAAAGGGAAACTTGGCTGAGCAAAACCAACAGGCCTGGGAGGAGACAAAATGGATCCAAATCGATTGTTTAAACCTCCACTGCTCGGCTTCTCCGTGCTTGGGTTTGGAAACATTTGATTGGGAAAGTAAGGGATAGAAATGTCATTGGAGAGGGTAGGGTGGGCAGGAGAGTAAGGTGGATAGAAGGATGGCAGTGTATTCTGAGGATCAACTGGGATTAGAGCTGGTGTCCGAGTGGCACTAGGCTGAGTGACTGGTGGGATGAAAGAAGCATTAGCATTTATTGGTGGATTCATGCCACCCTCTGGAATAAAAGGGAATCCAAAATTCTGGGAGAGAGTATGTTGGTCAGGGGCCGCGTTATCGTTAGACACTTGAGGGCCATCAGACATAAATCGGACAATGCTTCCTCTTTTTTCTATTGTGGACTGTTGGCGCCCAAGGATCATGCTGCCACTGGTGGACAGAGGAAGATGGGGAAGACTAGGGTCAAAGACATTTCCATGTCTCTGATTTGCGGATCGATTCCTTTCGGGCTGACGTATTTTAGAACCTCCATTGTCTTGCAGAGGATGCCTCGAGCGCTGAGTGACCGAAGAATTTGGCTGACGAACAGAAGGCTGCCCTTGCTCGCCATTTCCGTGAGAAACTGCAGGGTGAGGGTGAGTTGGCCTCACAACTCCATGCATATTGCTGGAAACAGGTGTGTTCATGTGGTTCTTAGTTCCATGACTGTCTGTCATCCTCATGGGGTTGGACTTCTGCACAGAGATGTTTGGGCTTGTATTGCGACCCTGAATGTCTCCTGAGGAAGAAGAACTCGAAAAAGGAATAGTCAATGAACTGTTCCTTGTGTTAATTGCCCCAATGGACATGTCACAGCTTTCCCTGCTCTGGCCATCACCGTCCCTTCGGATGTGGACGCTCTCTCGCGCTGGGGGACAGTTATACTCAATTGTGGAGGAGGCACCGCACTGAGTGTTCCTTTGATGTTCTGGGATTGATCTTTGGCTTCCACTGACTTGATCTCCAAGGTGAGGGGCGAGCAAGCTCTGCATGAAACTTTGGTGGCATGTGTTTTCATTTTCCCTTGACGGCAGGGTATTCCCTGTTGGAATACCCTGTACTGGCTGGTAGGGCAGTCTCTTCTGCCTCTCTATGGATGGCGCAGCATTCTGACCGATTCGGAACGCTTGTGACTGCATGCCCCGGAGGGACGACACAGAATTGCCAATTTCACTGTTTCTTGAAGCCTGTACATCAAAATTGCCCGGAGGTTGTTGATTGGGTCCAGAGGGCTTAAATGTTTGGCAATCAGAAAGACGCTGCACATCCGAGCCAACTGTGTGGTCAACTGACAAGCGGCCCTGCATGTTATGAATCGCCAACCCTTTATTTCTAGAAACATCAAGATAGCTTCTCATTTCAAGCTGGTCAGAAACCCTAGGGCCTTGAAGAGATATTCCTATTCTCTGCTCCGAATTAGAGGGCGTCTTCCCAATGAGGGCCTCAGCAGAGTAGCTGGAAACTCTATTTCTTTCCTGCCTGTGAGGGGTGCATGTCAGATCTGATGGTCTGGTTACGATGCTGGCCTGGGACACCATTTGCTGCTCTAAGCCCCTCGAGGTCATAAGTCTTTGCATCTGATTGTGCCCTGACACGTGTTCTGAAGTGGAACCTTGCTGTCTGCTGCCAACATCCTGTTGCTGTTGATGCATAATATCCTGATTGATATGGCTCTGAGGGTGGTTATGGTGATTTCTGCTTGTTGCAGGATTTTCACAGTTCTTTTCAGGCTGGGAAGCTCCAAAGTGCTGCTGCATCTGCTGCTGCATTTGTTGGTGGTGAGGATGGGGCTGACCACCTTTTTGCCGCGTTTGATCACTTCCGTGGTGTTTTTGCTGTAGAGAAAGCTGTGTGGCTTGTGTTCCCTGGATGAGATTCCGTTTCTTTTGCATCTGCACCTCCTGCTGTATCGTTCGCTGTTGGTGGACACTGTGGGGTTGAGAGTGGACTGAGTTCTCCCCGTGAGTGACGTGGTGCTGCAGCTGGTACAAGTGGTGCCTCTCTCTTAGCTGCCCAGCCTGCTGCTGCTTCAAGTACGGGTGATTACTGTGAAGGTGAGAGATGCCTTGGGCAGGGACATGTTGAATTGGCTGCAAGTGCTGCCCTGCCTGGCCTGGCTGCTCTGAAAGTGGTGGCTGAGAACCGCACTGAACTTCAGTTTGTCTCAAAGCTGGCGCTACGAAATTGCTGTTGGGTGGGAATAACCTATTGAGGCCATCAGTGTGCCCTTGATTGCTCACTGGTGCCACTGAATTGGATGAATTAGGAGGAATCTGACTGACCAGCATCTGTGTTTGATCAGCAATACCCTCTGGTGCTCGGTTCATCAGCGCCATCCCCTCGAGCCTTATGGGTGCTGTCTGGCACTGCTTTTGCCTCTTTGCTGTAGAAAGCAGAAGGTCATCCTGAACGGCCCTCTTGGCAGAGTCCTTGCGACCTTCATGGTTTTGCTGCTTTAAGTGTGATTCCTGCAGCTGGGGAGCCTGCATGGTGCTTGCCCTGATAGCATTCAGTTGTTCCTGAGCATATTCACTCATCAGAGCAGGTCCCGGAGAGGGATTGATGTATGTGCTAGATGGAAGGGAGAGGCTCACAGTTGCAGGGACACTTGCAGGCTCTGAAGACTGGGATAAACTCGAGCAACTCACCAGGGGATGGACAATGCGGCTCTGGTGTATCAGATTATTCACGCTTAGACTGGTTATGCTGGGTGTCTGGGAAGTGGAAATCTGCAAAGGAGTGTTTGATGTTTCCACACCTCCTACAGAGCAGCTTGGCTTCTCAACCTGCCTGTCGACATTTGTCTGTACTGTTTCATGAGCACTGAATTTGTTCGGTGCCACTTCCAGCGGCCCTGCGTTGTTTTCTTTCACTGACTGAGGTTTAAAAGGCTGTTGCTCTCTCTCCAAAGGTGCAACCTCAGACTTAGAGATGACATCCCTTGTGCTAACCTGTATTCCCCCTCCACCTTTCTCAAGGCTTTCCTGGTCAAAAATAGCTCTCGCTGCAAGAGCTACAATGTCAGTCTGTTCTGAAAACGTGCAGCTGTTACAGGTACTGGTTGAGGTGCTGCTTGTGATATCTTCTCTGGTGGCGTCTGGCAGCATAGACGCAACTGAGAAGCCTCGACTGCTGCCAGAGCTGGTTGACATCGGGGAGTCTGCCTGCCTGCTAGTGATAAGGGAAGCACTGACTACTTCCTGATCAGAGATGCAGGAGTGATGCTGGGAGAGAGTGTCACTTTCCGTGTTCATCAGCAAGAGTTCCTGCTTCTCAGGCAAATCAACATTTGATTCTGCTGATTTAGAGTTTTCCATAGGAAAATTAGAATGCTCCCCCTGAACAGAAAATGAAGAGGTTTTTTCCACAGCTGTTCTTTCTTTTGTGAGATCAGACAGCATTTTGGTTAGACCCTGTCCTTCTAACAAGTCTGCATCTTGCATTACCACTGAGGAATCCTGCACAATGTTGCAGGACTCCGAAATCATTCCTGCCTTGGAAGCATGACCTGCTGTGTTGCTCTGTGCTTCTGAAGTCCCAGCAACCTGCAAATGTGTCATCTGTGCTTCTTTACGAGAGGATGTTAAGGTGGTTGGAGGTTCACAGGGTTTGGGAGACTCCGACAAGGCAGAGGCAGTTGGTGGGTGGCTCTGAGATCCCTGGGCCTGCTGGCGAGGAGCAGCATCTTTGGCTGGCGGTGGAGCGAGCAGCAGCTGCTCTGACACCACAGACTCCAGCGGTGAGGAAGCAGATGCCTCTGCTGAGCTCGGCTCGGGAGCAGAGGGGGTTTTCACTGCCTGTTCAGAGCCCACAGTCTCTTTGGAAGGAGAGTCAGAAATGCTGATGCCGCTCGCTGCAGCCGCGCCACCCGCCTGCGATGTGGTTACAGCCTGTGATGCTACCGGGGCGTTTTCCGGCGGCCCTTCGCCATTTGAAGGCTTTGCCACCGTTTCCACAGGAGCACAGTCCACCTTCCCTGCATCTTTGCAAGGAACTGCTGGGCAGGACACTTTATTATTGACTGCTTGGTGTTTCTTTGTGCTTGGCTTTTTGTTTGTCCTTTTTGATTTTGCACTGGATGGCAAGCCAGCAGCTGCTTTTTGCGGGGAAGCACTTATGGAATTCGATGCACTGGTTAATACTGAAACCTCTGCAGGCACTGAAGATGCCACAGAAGTTGGCAATGACACACAGTTAACTGTGGCAATCTGGTTATTGACAGTTGCAGGATTGGTGGGGTGGCTGAGAGACAAGTGCAAGCAGCTCTGCCCAGCCATTTGCGATATGCTTTGATTGAGGTTAGCTAAAGCACCAAATGTATTGAGGGCAACATTGGTATTTGGATCTTCGCTGGTGGTGGGCTGAATAATTTGCATAGGGGCTTGGTTTGAAGCTCCGGATGAAGACATCACAGGCTGCAACGCGAAAAGCTGCCCGTTTAATGAGATAGTCTGAGGATGCTGTTGATTGGACATTGTCACTGAAAATGTCTGCGTAGAGCTAGAAGATGGCAAAGAAGATGGCCTTGGTAATATATGGACAAGGTGTTTCCCTCCAAAAGTCTGTGGAAGAGAGGCATTTTGCATGGAGCCGCTGGAGTTGGCGACTGCAGTCGGCCCGTTCACGGGAACTCTTACAGAAGCAGAAGGCTGAGCAGAGAGGAGGGGAAGAGGATTCTGATTTGCAGCTTGTATAATTACAATTTGCTGACTGACATTTTGGCTGGGAACTTCCGCTCTCACAATGGGCGGGCACGGAGCAGGGTTTGGAGGCTGGAGAATGATGACATTCTGGTTAGCTGGTGCTCCTGTCACAGCTGAGGCGACTGGCTGAGCCATCTGAATCACCTGCATAGCTGAGTTTAATGGAAGGATATTTCCTGCAGCCTGAGCTTTAACCTGTGGCTGGCTGATTAAAGGCTGTATAGGTACGGGTGGGCACGAGGGCAAGGTAACTACAATCTGTTCAGCTGCCTGGCCATCCCCAGGCAGAGAAGCATGCAAACTGATACTTGTAGTCAAAGGCCTGCTGTGGGCAGAAGACACAGTCCCAGCACCACTGACTGGCTCGTTGAGGAGGGCAGTCATTATCCCAGATGGCGTTTGGCTCAGCGGCTGAACAGTGTTTCCTGCCAGCTGCAAAGTCGTCCACGTGGTCTGTGTGTTCCCAGCAGAAGGCATCCGGGTAAGGGTACTCATGTTTTTCAAGTCTGAAGTGCTAACACCTGAAGAGCCTGAAAAAGACCAGCAGTTCTCCAGGGGACTGGCAGCCAGAGTGCTTATTGCTGTCACAGCCTTAACTCCTTCTGCTGCAGACGTCGCAGGCGTCCCAGCACTGCTGACCACGTCTGTACTTTTGAGGGCATTTACAGAGGAGCAGCTCTCTGCAGTAGACAGTCTCACAGGTGGCACACAAGCTGTGTCCATGGTTGAAATAGCACAGCTCTCCTGGAGGTCACTCCTGGAATTGTGTGTATTTGAGCAAGTTGCATTCACCTGCTGAGCTTGGGAGGCTTCCACGGAGGCACTGGAAGGAAGGCTGGTTCCCTGCGGGAGTGTTTTCTTTGTTGATTTAATGCCCTCCTCATCATTGTTACTTTTGGGGGGATTTTGCTCATTCTGTGGTGCATTACTTGAAGAACACTGTAGTTCCTGTTCTGTTGCAGGCCGAGGTGTGCTCTGTGAGCTGGCAGGAGCAGCGGCGGGCACACCTCGCTCGTTCTCCGGGGTGGAGAGCTCAAGAACATTCCCTGCTGGAGCTGTCTGAGCGGATGCCAGCGGAGAAACTGTAGGTTGCGACCATGGCTTATTTTCTGTGGGATAAATGCCAGCAATTGTCACAGGAGTCACTAGGTTGCAAGTTCTCTGAACTGGCACAACATTGGCTGTTTGCTTTTGTAAATTATGACCAACATTAAACGTTATTCCCTGCACAGATGCTCCCTGGTTATTTCCATTGGGTTGAGTCCCATTTGAATAGACAATGATGTTCTTCTGAACCTGATCACTGGGAATAACAACTGAGACCTTGGCATTTTTGAGGTTTCCTTTCCAGTGGATTGTAGGATCATCATACAGGCAAATATCATTTGCTTTCAGTAGCTCGATGTATCTCCCGTTTTCCTTTTGCAGTTCGTCCAGCTGTTTCCGGAGCTTTTTTATCTCTTCAGCTACAAAACAGTGAGAGCACTCCATTACATCAGCACCAGAGCAAATAATGAAATAATGTTACCACAGGACTTAGAGAGTAAACACTGTGTTGCAATGAAATAAATTGCTGAAATAATTTGAACAAATCGTTAATAATGTATGTTCTTTTCAAATGGTTAGCACAATCTAAGTGAAGACACTTACCCTGATAAATCTCTCTACTGAGTGGGGAAGTGAATGAATTTCACAGACTATTCCATTACCAATAGCAGGATAGGTCAAATTACTTAGGAAAAAAACATCAGGACTAACTCAGATGAAACTGAATGCTAATCAAAATTGTTTAATTCCCAAAGGAAAGACAAGCACATGAATCTTTCTTTTCCCTGCTTTTTTTTGCAAACACCGAAAGTGTTTTTATTTAATTGATAATCTCACAGCTTTCCAGGAGAATTAAGTTTCATTACATCTAAAAATTACAGGCAAAATTAAATACAAAGCACTCATGTAAAGACACAAAAACTGGCAACTTGCACTTGGAAAATGGCTCACCAAACTGGGAAAATCACAATAAAACAGAAATAAAAATCACAAACCACAACATTAGCTCTGAGATTATTTCTGTCATACTTCTACCACTGTACTTTTACACATCTATTCAAGTAAATTTTATACGATGCATTGTATTTTTATAAAATGAGTCATTATAACTTTTACAGCTTTTCAAAGGAGAAAAAAAGAAGGTTTATGAATGAAGGAAGCTTCATCTTTTCGACGAAAAAAATCTAACTGAAGTTTGTCAGAAATCATTCTGGTCACTACAGTAGAATAAACTGGGACAGAATTTACCAGGTGATGCCACATCACCCAGAAGCTCTGTAATTACTTTAGATCACAATGCAATTGCTTCACTATCTCATAGCTATGTGCAAGAACACTCACTTGGGCATGCAGCTGGCTTTTTGTTTCAAGATATTCTAAGCAGCTGTATTTTTCCTGTATGTGCATAATGTCTTGGGATTCCTGTTTGTGGATCCAGGCTTTGTTGTTAGTCAGTACAGAGATACAGCAGAAGTGAGGGACAGAAATTCTAGAGCCCCCAGCAGCATCTGTACTTACCCTGCTCATTGTTCCCTCCATTTAACAGAAGTTCATCATTCTGTCTTTTCATCTCTGTTATATACTTAAAGGCCTGATCCAGGATCATGTTCTTGCTCTGTAAAAGAAAACACACATATAAAATTAGGACAAAGGTCTAGAATTTGTAAATCCATTAGTGATGAGGCTGCACTTACTCCAAGAGGTCTTTACTTTAAAAATATGCTCTGAATACCATGGGGTAGGGTTTGTTTTCTTTTGGGTTGGGTTGGGTTTTTTTGGATGTTGTTGTTTGGTTTGGTTGTTTACGTAAGATGAACTATGGGTTTTGCGGGTTTACTGACCCTAAAATGCCGTGAGATTTTACAGAGTAACATTTTCAGTGCTGGAGCTGACAGTTTCTGATGCCCAGAGGTAGATAATACTAAGGGCACAGATTCTGAACAGCCAGCACCATTTCTTGTTGATCAGCCTAAAATTCATGTTCACTAATAAACATACACATCACATGAAATTTCCAGGATACTGCCTTGTAAATATTTTATTACGAAAGAAACAAATATGGAACAACTATCCGGGGAGATATATGCATAATTCTGAAAGTAATGTACTGGGGAATATGGGAAGAGAAAATAACCCATCCACAATCATCTTTTTATGAAACTATGCTTATTCTGCCTGGAAAACCTTTGTTCACTTCTCAATTTCATCTTCTACTGTTCGGTAGGAAGATTCCTCTGTCTTGAAAAAGATGCTTCTGTGCATCAACCTCAGACCGTTTGTTTTGCTTCATCTTTTGCAAGCAGGGTGTCTAAAATAAGTATTATTATAATTTCAGTTTCTGAATTGTTTTCAAGCCTTTATATGAAAGATGACAAAAATAAGAAGTCATATGGAACACTTTCAGATAAAATGCTCAAATCTGTGTAATTAAGTTTATGTAACCCTGCACTTCCAAATAGGAATTCTATTACAAACAGTTTTTAAAATACTAATAACTGGTAATATTTTCGAGCATATTAACTCAGACAGTTTAGCCTTGTTGCTAATACAAATAGTAAAATAAGTATTTATACTTCCACAAAGAAACATTTGGACATTTCAGAGGAAACTTGTATGCACCTCTGGATGGACACTCACCTGCTTAAGTGCTGGAGAGCAGGGAATGAGTTCTCCAATTCTGTTTATCCCAGCATTAATCTTCTTCTTTCGATGTCTCTCCACTAAGCAAAAATAATACATACTGTGTCATCTGGTTGGGCAAGTCAGCACAACTAGGACAGTGTAAGGGCTCATTGATACATTATTTCATTACACATTGGAACCCGGAATAACTTGAGTGAGGAAAAAAATTCCTCTAAAGTAAACTTCAGTTATTGAATTAATGCTCAGTGGAATCGAGAGCTGTAACAAAAGCAGCAATATCTTTAAAAGGTGGAGATCTGTTGGACCCCTTCATGAAAAAGAAAAGTCCCTACAAGTCAAAATTCAGGTTTTGAAACTGCTTTCTAAGACAGTTTCATGACACCCTTTTTGTGAGGCAGATTGAATAAATTTAGGCACACAGAAAGCAAATGAACAAAGATTACGGAAAGAATCAGTTTCAGATTTGGGAAGCAAACTCATGCCTCTTAAATGCTAATGTCAAATTTAGCACCAAAAGAGAAATAATGTAGATTTTATCAGTCTCCAGGTTTAATTTTAAATTTATATTGACAGAGCAGCCAGCCAACACTGAACATAGCTGTGCTTTAGCTTTATGGATTATCTGTTACTCTTTTCTATGTCCTAAGGTTTAACTGTTCCACAAGGTCTACCTGACTGGGAGTAAAGACAATACTGAATGAAGAGTACTTCCAGTTAATTACCTATTTTGGAGAAGGTCTGAAAATGCTTCATTTATAGTCCTCTACTGACATCATTTACCTGTTCAATAGGTCTGAATATTGGCAGAAAGGGTCTACACTCTAAGTCTAGGAGTGTAAATACCTCTGGGCATGTTTTTTACAGACAGTATTTCTGTTTTCCAGTCAGCCTCTTTCAAACATAGTTAACTCTCATGCAGCTATTTTTTTTACTGAAATATTTTCATGCTCTATGCAAAATTAAAACTATTAGATGTCTTTTTTCAAAAAAAAAACCTGGAAAAAGTTCTGTCATGGCTTTGTCAGGATTCAAACCATTGTGTTGTTCATTCGTTGTGCTGAATGAACCTTTTGATTTGTGCAGTTGCTCAGCTTTTGGTGGCACACAGAAACAAACCATGACCTGCAGGTGAGTGTATTTCAGTTTGCTCCTTTACAGAAGACTCACTAATTTAATTTAATCAGTCTTATTTCAGTAGCCTGTCACTTCAATTTACCACACTCACACTGGTTTTTTCTGTATATCAGGAGAGACTGCTGGTGTTCACAGAGACAGGCCTAAATACACTAAACACAGGAAGACAAAGTTTCTTATGCAAGAAATTTACCATATAAATTAGAGCAGCTCTGTAAAAATTAAAACACAGGACACCGGGGACTTAATCTTTATATATCTTACTAAAGCGTACAGATATCACAGTGTTTGTGAAGTGCTACTCTTTTGTTTTGATCATATTTTCCACACTCTACTCAGCTTGTCCAGATATATGACTAACCAAGTATAGGGTTGGAGGGAGCTGGTCCCCACATACTGCAGAGTTCAGCCCAAGTGATAAAGATTTTGAAAAGCTATCAACAAGTAAAACAGGAACTGGGAATTCCAATGAAGCCAGCAATCTTAGAAGTAAACTTGATAAGACTGTTTCCTGATTCTTCTTAATCCTTAAGAAATTGGCCACACCCTGAGCACACTCAACAAGCACTACATTGCACAGGCTTCACATGGAAACTGGCTCAGTGGTTTTTCCAGCTGAGTTTGTTAAGACCACATAATACTGCTGTTCAGTGAAAGAAGAACTGGCATCAATTTCCTGGATAAACCAGGCCAAAACCTGCCAGACTTCTCCCTAGTCCATCTTTCTGTTCTTACGTGTAGAAGATGCCACTGGTGCTAGACACTGACTGGGTGCTGTCCAAGGGATGCGACTCCTGCAACGTACAACCAACATCTGCACAGAACTTCTGGCGTGTCAACATCCAAGTGGGTGCTTTAGGAATAGGCTAGAGGAATACTTCTAATCTGGGGAGCCTCTAAAGCTCTTAGGTAGGATATCTGTCTCTGTTTTAAGAGAGGTGGATATTAGTTGTGTGTGAATGACTTATTTTCCTTTGGAATTGAACACAGCTGAAATTGTTTACTTCTTCATTTACTAGCTTTGGAAAGGCAGGTGCTTCTTCATACTTTAACTTTGTAGTGTGGAAAACAGCCAACTAGAAACAATCTGCACAGATATTTTATGCAAGGACACAGAAGGGTGTTTGATAGGGTGAGGCTTTTTAATCGTACTAAACTCCTATGGAGGAACCTTCTCCATGGAAAATATGTTCTACTACTCCAAAGTATCTGTGCTGATTTCCAGACCAAACAACAAAGCATAATGTTCCTACCTGCATTATGTGTCTCCCGGTTTTTCTTTCTGTGAAATATAAAGGAAAAAGAGTGATATGAAACTGAAGGCAAAGAATCTGCATACAAACAAATATTTCTTTTATTATTTCTATTACAGCTAAAAATACTAAACATTATAGTCTGCTCTGTGAAAAAGAACAGCAGAAGTCACAATCAGATGTTCTTAGACATTGGTATTAAATAGTTTTTAACAAAAATTTATTCATGTTCAGACTTTAATCAATTTCAATATAACAAGGCACAGTGTAATATTCCACTTGATTATTGGTACATATTTGTAGTGCAGAGCTGAGTTTTTATGTTCCTGTTATACTATGAAGTGTTCAATAAAGCCAAAGATTAAAAAAAATAGTTCTGTTTCTGAGGAACAAGGCAGTTAAGTATTTGTCTGAAATGTTGCTTTTACATTCACTGGATCACTGAAACAGGAGAAAACTTTACCATGCACATTGATTTTCCAGCCACATTGCCTTCAAACATCACAGCTTCTGGTCTCAAAGATGCTTCCTTTATGAGAGAAACCAGAAATACTGTTCCTCTGCAGCTGCTGTTCTTTACTGTCTCAAAATTCTGTATAGGTGTAATTCGGGCATGTGAGGGTCGTCTTTGTTTTCAGATGCTCACCTGGGACTACTGGACTGATGGCAACAATCATTGTGCAGTGCCCCAAATTGCTTTGCTGGCAGTCAATAAATTCCAAATGTATACTCTACATTTATAAATAAGATGTACTGTACACATGCACTAAGACAAATACCTTCAGGAACTATAGTATAGCAAAGCAT
This sequence comes from Ifrita kowaldi, assembly GCA_013398055.1. Taxonomy (NCBI): domain Eukaryota; kingdom Metazoa; phylum Chordata; class Aves; order Passeriformes; family Cinclosomatidae; genus Ifrita; species Ifrita kowaldi. The sequence goes on from VZRS01007016.1 coordinate 82,726, forward strand.
GTGTTTTCTGGAAAAAGCAACGTTCCAGAAAAAAAAACAATTTCAAAAAACTTCTGTCCAGCAGCACACTCTCAGTCTGGATGTCTGCTAGGGTACGCAAAAAGCAGAGTAGCATGTTCTGCTGTCCTTTTTGACTGTCACAGAACAGTCCAGATGTAACAAGGAATCTGAGGTAAGAATGCAAGATACACGTGGAAGACGTGTGATTACTATGAGGCACAGTATCCTTCATGCTTTGAGTTGATACTTCTGGTAACTCACTAAGGATAGTGTGCACCTGGAGTAACTTAGACAGTGATTATGAGATAGTAATGTTACTGTTACAGGTCAGACCCAAAGACATCTGCTAAGAAATAATGCTTAAGGATGATCATTAATACTAAATGTGCACAAGAATATAAGGACTGGAGAGACCCAGCTGTCCTTTGACTGACACTACCAATACAGAACACAAAATACTGTATTAGTTGGGTAAGAAAGAGCCGCGAAATCCGTGAAGACTGAAAACGTTCTGTAGGACAAATCAGTGTTCTCTCTGAGCTTTTCTTGATCATAAGTCATATCCTACATGGTTACCTAGTATAAGATGAATGCTGTATTTAACTAAGGATTGAAGAACTCCCCTATCAATCAGGCATTGGATCAACCATACAACTACAATGGAACAAAACTCTGGAAAAGCTGTAGTGAGCACTGAGTCACTTTGTTATAAATTTTGGTCATAGTGTTGCTGTACAACCTCAAGGTGTAGTTTGAGTTCCAGCAGAGATTTGAGATATAAGATCCAGATTCCACTGGGAGTTGAGGAAGAGATCGAAATTACTCAGTCAAAATTAGTATAGTTACCCCCCAATATCTACAAGGAGCCTCCACAAAAATAGAGGCTGCGCTTTAACCAAGGTGGAGACGCAGTTTTACACACATCAGAATAGTCAGTGAAATAATTAAAGAATCTCTTTTGCCTAAGTGACCCAGGTAGACATGTCTTTAACAAATAGACAGGGCAAGAGAAAACTTTTGGATCAACCCTGATCAACACTCAGAACTTCTTGTCCATACCCTTATTGCCAAACTTTTAGCTAGAAACTCTGTAACTGCAACATGACCGCAGACCACAGAACTACGAAATAGTCATTTTGCCACAGAAGCTCACCGATGTTGCTTCTTAGTAGGTGTCTCATTCTCTGTCATCTCTGGCATGGTTTCGGAGAAGAGAGCCTGAGGAAAAATCATGGAAGGAATCAACAACTCCCACACTCTTCTGAATTCTTAGCACATGACATTTGTTACACGGTTTTCCCTTGGACCACAAGGACAGGGCCCTACTACAGCGTAGACACAAGTCCATTCCCTTGACTCAGAGCAGTTGATTTTGTGAGCATTAAAAATTAAGCACATTACCTACCGGGATGTTTTGCAAAACCTGTCTGTGATGAACTGGTTTCCATTTCCTCAGTTACTTTAAATATAAAAACAATTATAACCCCAACCACTGTAAGTAAACAAGAAGGAAAGTCAAGAGTATGTAATTGTTTTTCAAATGGGAGGAGCAACAGCTGTTATCTGTTGTTCTCTGTTATCTCTACTGAATATGCACTCAATTCCCAGTTCAAAATAAAGCATGAATGCTGAGCAAAAAACAAGCTACAATTAGGACATTTCATTAACTACAAATTTAGAGTGCTCTTAATGTAGCAGATTACAAAACTCACTTGCTATTAAATTACTGTACAGCTTGAAACAGACAAAAATTACATCCCCTCTGTTCTCAGATATGTGAAATTCAGTTAAAATTAAAGTTATGAAATGAAGTTATACATAACAGTGTAATAAATTGCACCTAACATGTCCTCGTCTTGAACAGATAGGTAGTCTGTATTTAGATTTTAAAAAATTATAAAAATACACAAAAGATGAGATTAAGTTAATGATGGTTGAACACATATCTACCAGAGAAATGAATTTTAGAGAGCAAGTGACATAAGTACACTGTAGATGACAACAGGAAAAAACAGATCTGTCTTTTGATATGTCTGACCTCCATATTTACTTTCATGCTTCTGTTCACTCTCTCACCAACCAACCTGTTCTTGCAACTCTTCCCATGGGCCCTCAGACTCCTCGTGGCTTCACCTTTCCCTGGCTCCTCCCGGAAAGCTCATCAGCTTCTTTTAACAGGCTTCATATCTTTAGGGTATTTTTTCTCTGTTTGTTTGGACTGCAAGGAAGTGGGGGTGGTTTTTAATATAACTTTCAACACCCAGCAGTTCTTAATGTAAACTGAGCCTACCATTACTGACACTGACATCAAAAACAAACCCCCAAAATAATACCCTTACAAACCAGAAAGCCAGTCACCTATAGAGATCCCAAAGCACAAAGCACACACTTCACACAGTGCTCCGTGCACAAACCTGTGTGTACGTGTGTGTCAAACTAACAGAAATAATCCGTATTGCACCAGAACTGAATTCAGATACTGTTTTTCAGCCTTTATACTCTAGAAGTTAATTGAATGTACTGCATTCTGTAAAGGTTAAAGGAGGAGAAACATCAGGGCTGATGCTGCTTACCACTCTAAGTACTTTCTCTGTTCCAGGGAAGACTTGGGAGATGTTGGCAAACCATAAAATAAAGCAAACAGGAAACCACCTATGAATAAATCCAGCTCAAAGTGCCTGCAGATTTCAGGAACATAATTCAACTCCATCTACACAACAGTGTTCACACCATCACAAAACTGGACACAATCCTCTCTGAGATGGGTTACAGCATTCCACTGCCCCACTGGGTGTTACAGACAGCCTACCTGAACACAGCCACCACCGCCCTCCCTAGCCCAGCAATGGGAGCATCTCACTTTCGATTTATATCCCTCCACAGACTTTGCTTTCTCTGTGCTCACTGACCATCCTCTGCATAAATTATGAAAACACCTGACAGAGTTAACAGTCTTTTACTGTGGGAGAAAGCAGTGGTGCAACTTCAGCACTTCCATGCACTCTGCTATAAATTGTGTTACCTCATCCTAAAAACAAGATTTCTTCTCCTTTAAATCCAATTAGCTTATTTCACTAACAAATTTATTCTCGTGTATGTGTAGTAAGATTAATCCAGTTTTTATCCCAGATCCTCCAAGTTAGTGAAAACTCACAACTCTGAAAGCCAGGAAAGCCAAGGCACCCACAACTAATCCCTCCTGTGTAGAGCTAGTGATGGTCAGTAGTACTTACTCACTGATTCTAGCTGCATTCACTGTACCAGGTGGTGGTGAAGGGGTTAGCTGGGAGACTATAGTAGATGAGCGATTCTGATTATAAAAAAAAGAATAAAACCTGGTTAGAGCTCAGCCATCTTGGGCACTGTTGGCAACCAGAGAGATGTTCAGGTGTGCACTGAGTGACTGAGGCCAGCACACCTCCTTTCAGCAGGGTTTCCAGTGTGCCAAAGCAGCCCAGCAGAATCTGTGTCCATTAAGGCTACCAGCAGAGACAGGAGAAGCACAGCAGCCACCTGGTGACACTACACTTGTATATCCATCACTGAGGCAGTACCTTGTGTATCAGGTGAGAAACAGCTACTCAAGGGGGCAAAGGGGTCATTTAATTTAGTGTGTACAGTACTGTTTCTGTTTAGTGAGGTTGGGAGCACAGAGTACATGGGCATAGTTCTGGTAAAGCAAAGCTCTCAAACACACTTAGAAAAAGGAAGGTGCTGGATTGTAGCGTCACATACCCTGTTTCTTGATTTCTGCACCACCTATAAAGACAGAGTTGATGTGTCTGTTATTGGGCATTATTAGACCATAGCAAATATGCTGGAAATCAGAGCAGAAAGATAAGAGGTCTTAGTTTTGGTGAACTTCACCTTTTTGAAAGACTAATGTATCCACCAAGCAACCCTATCTTTTTAATGTTGCAAATTTACACAGCTTGAGAACCAAAGGGCTATTTCTGTATTATAGTGTATTCAACATAGAAAGCATTAATGTGGATTTAGATGACCAGCTACCAGGCAGGGCTACAGAAAAAGCACAACTATGTGAAGGTAAGGGTGTAAAAAAGCACCCACACGCAAATACCCTTCCCCAGAACAGACACAGCTGTTCTGACTCCAGCTGCACAGTCCAGAACACACTCACAACCCCATCTTCTCCCTGCTCTAAGTCACAGCACCCACTTCTCCCTCCTGACATGAGTTCTCCATACTCCTATATTCTGTGTCCACTCAGCAAAATGCTTTGTCCTAACAGCAGCATCGTTATCTGCCAAAGCCATGATATATACAATATTCCAATTGCCTTCTTTCTTGATGCTGAGCTGATGCCTAAATGATTGAGCAATTCATTGTATACAATATTTTGGAAGATAGATAGACAATGCCTTAGTGAAAATTTGTGCTGTAATTTATTAATACAGTTTCTAACTATTTTTTGATCCTGAGAAAGAACGGAAAATCTTTATTACATGTCAAAGACCCCTCCTCTTTCATCCTCCTCTGCCTTTTTTTAAAATTATGTCAGTAAGCTTCTTCCAAGCTGTTCCTTGCACATTTCAAGCCCTTTGCTGCCACACTGGGTGTAGAAGCCTCACAAATGAAAACTTGAAGTCTGTATTTGATATGCTTCAGTTCCACTGGGATCTGCAGCCCATTTCATACAGGAGACATGGCATAGGAATGCAGTGACTGTTACCCTAACTTCATTTTACTGTGGAATTACTTTAGGTGAAGGTTATCAGTTTACCACTCAACCAATGCTCCCACTTTTGTGGTCTTGAAAAAGCAAGGCTGTACACATTATCTAATTAACCAATTAGTTTCTTTCGAGTTCCACTGAAAAGAGGCGGTTAAATTTGTTAAACAACACTTGTATTAACTCTGGGCTTTCTACTGATGGATTGTACCATGAGAAACATGGTGAACTGAAGTTGTTTTTTCCCATTCTTATTCTGTAAGTACAGAAACCTTTGCATTTTACTTGATACTCCATAAAACAGCTCAAGCTGGCAACACCAGGGAGGAGGTTTTTCTTAAGGACTGCTGAAAAGATGGGCTTTGTGAATTAAAAAGAAAATAAGAATACTGCCTAGTGGAGACTTCTGAGGGCTGATCAATGTTTATGCTGTCTCCATTTCTTCCCCTCAGCTGTTTTATGACCAGAGCTTTGACGGTGGATTTCTCTTTACGTCTTCCACATCAAGTAATGCTTCTTCACGACGAGATTCCTTCACCAATTCTCTAAAGCAGAAGACATGTATTTGCCTTATAAGCTCAGAGACAAATGTATTTTAAGTTCACTTATGAAATATGCTCACTTAACTCAGCTGAATGTCACCTGCAGAGAAAACAGCAAAATCCAAATTCTTAAAACAGATGAAGCAGCAACTCATCATTTATATTTATTTAGTACCAAGCTTCCCTCAATCTTTATGTAGTTAATAGCTTTTACATCAACCTAAAATATTGATTTTAATTGAAAGCAATGCCATCCTCAGAAATTAAAGGATACTTTGTGTTCTGCAGATTTAACATAATTTAATCTCGTCTATAGTTTTGAAACATAGTGTCTAAAACTTAAAACCAATTTGTTTAAGTGTCTTCTTCTCTACCACCCACCTTTGCCAGTATTATTCAGCAAGTTTTATGAAATCTCTTCTTCAAAACATGCACTCGGCAAACTGATGAAAAAGTTAATTTAGATTATTTCATCTAGCATTATTTTTTCACTCCTTATTTAGGAATTGTTTCCAAACTTAATATTCATTTTAAAAAAGAAAATAATTATTCCAATCTGTTATCTTTGGCTGTACAAAACAATCTTCTTCAAATCAGTAAGGCCATTCCATTCTTCTGCATCAGGCAGAAAGAATCTCTTTAATATGCAGCTACACATATTCTGTAAACCTACCAGCAGTCCAAATCTTTCTTCCTCTTAATATCCTTCAGCAAGCTTATGCTGTTACACTGCTGCAATCTCACAGCTCCTACTGCTTTTTACACCTCATGTAGTCAGTCCTAACGTAAAGCTAAGATCAATTCCAAGGCATAGATAAGAACTACTCAAATGCTTTTTTCCTGAGACAGAGTGTCTTCTTCACCCAAGCAACTCCTGGAGCTCACTTCTCCAATCTTCCATGCACATTTTAGAACAAGGTTAGCTTCAACCAGGACTTAATCCAAGCTTTTAATGACAAGCAAGCTGCCCTTGAGATCAAGAGACACAGTTTACTGCCCTTTCTTTATTCCCCCTTGGAGTGGTTCTATTCTAATTTTGTATTTACCTAATAAAACGACTGCAGGAAATGTAACTCAAAGCTTACCTTTGTGATCGTTACCTGTGTGTATTAACTACTGTGGCCTATCAAAGTAACCTGGTAAGACTATCATACAGGAAAATGAAAAAGGCGATTTTTCCTGGTAAGAGGGGAAAAAAATCAATCAAGCTATCTACCTATCTATTTGGTTTCTGAAGGAATTGAGGTTTTCCTATTACTGTGTCCCTTAATCCACTCCCTCACAACAGCTGGGCCCACTGACTGACCTAACCACTCAAAGAGATGAAGTTCCCAGATGCTTACAGAAACCTGGGAGTGAGCAGAGGAGGAGCAGTGAGGTCAGGTAAGGGATTGGACGCGGCTGGGTCTGTGACCAGCTCTGCAGCATAGATGTGCTGGCTGACCAGCTGGCTCAGAGTGGGCACAGCCACCTTGTGCTGAGGAAGATGCATGAGGGATTAAACAGCATGACAGAGTCCTTTTGACTTTTCACAAAATACACATTCCTGATGCAAACCAGTTGAGAGTTTCCCAGGGCAACCAAACTGTTCCCAGAGCTTCTGCAAAAGTTAAGAAAAGAAATCCAAAGCCAATAAGCTAAAACTTGTTACACAGGGCAACTTTTTTTTTTAAGGTGCTTGCAAATAACAGATAGAAAGAAGACTTCACTGCTTTTAGATATTTTTACTTTGCCTCTTTTGTTTGTATTATCTAAACTCAAATACATTGGTATTTTTCCTTCTGATGACTTAAAGCAATAAAGTTTTAGTAAGGCTCATATAAGAACATGCAAGAGAACTAGAAAGAAAATGTTTGGGGGTTTTTTTTGTAACAGCTTTGGAGGAAGAGAAAGGGTAATTACTCAAGTGATATTCCCTCATATCTACGTAAGTTTTGTTTTTATTTGTAATCTTCAAAATATCAAAGACAATTGATCTGACCAGTTACTAATATGCAGTTTCAGGACAGCATAGGTGTAGGGTCATTCTGAGAAATCCTGACCAGATCTGCTTATGCAAACTTCAGAAAGAAAAAAAAAAAAAAAAAAAAAAGAAACTTTCCTGTTAATCACCTGAAGATCCACTTGTCATATTTATTCTTCTTTGTCTATTACTGTTGTTGCCTCCCAAGTCTTCCTAAGTACAGCATAAATTCTTTTTAAACCTTAGAGGGGGGGCAGAGAGAGAGCTCATGTCCACAGAACCAAGCCTCTTCCTCACTGCTATGGTCTGGGAAGTATTTAAGGAGAGGTATCTCTGGACATTTTGCACCCAGATGAGAGCTGCTGCCACCCTCACACATTGTGCAGATGATCTTGGTACTGCAAACAGACTGAAGTGCACACAGTGCAAGTAAAGGAAGATGCCTACAGGAACTATCTCATGTGGTCTGGAGGAATTGTTAGAGGGAAGCAGGTATTTGGGAACCAAAGAGCTGCAATTATGCAACCAGCACACAAACCAGAATCACAAAGACCACAGCTCTCACCTTAAAGCATGTCCTCAGCTACTTTAGATCAAAGTAAGGGGAACATCACTCTTTTCTTTAGGAAATGGAAAAGGAATGACCAGGGAAATCCTCCTGATCCCCTGTTCTCCATGTATTATGTTGAGATTCACAAGTTACCACATACTAATTTCACTAAGGAAGTGAGAAAGTATGAGAAATGTCTCTGTGCTGCAACATAGTGCTCATCTCCCTGGCTTCCAATGCCCAATGATCCGTGGTACACTTCAAAATAGAAAATTATTTTCAAAGAGAAGACAGACATCTAATCATGCTGCGCTTGACAAAGGAGCCACAAGTGTGTTTTGATGGTGAAAGCTAAGTGGATACAAAGTGAATTGCAGACAACTTCCTCCTAACACAGGTCATCACCTCTGTGTGGGTTAGAGTTAGGTTACCTGTATCAGGTGACAAAGATTGCCTGCACCAGGCTGAGGCTGAGTGCTCTCCCACTCACTCCTGTGCCAGAGCATCTGTTGGTGAGCCCAACCTTGCAGCAGCATGTTCCCTAAAGAACAAATAATTCTTTTCCTGAAAAAAGCTGAAATGTGTAAGTCATCATGGTCTCCCAGTACTGTGACCAAGATGGTTATTTATAACACAGAAATCCATCCATACATGAAAGCTGTATTTGAAACACCAAAGACTGACTGGACAAATGTAGAAGCTGTAAGTCATAGAATCACAAAATGGTTTGGGAAGGAACTTGAAAAATCGTCTCTTTCCAAACCCCCTGCCATGAGCAGGGACATCTCTCACTAGACCAGGTTGCTCAGAACCCCATCCACCCTGGCCTTGAACACTTCCAGGGACAGGGCATCTGCAGCTTCCCTGAGCAACCTGTTCCAGCAGGAGCCAGCCCAATTCTGCTTTCTCATGTGACCTTATCTACAAATGAAATCTCTATTTAAAGAGTAGTACCTCGTCACAGGGCCTAATAACCAACGTAGAATTACAACATAAAAACATTCATTTTGGCTACAATTATTTAGCCAGAGCACTTTTCTTTGCTTCACTGCTTTGGTTTTAAGCTGAGCTCTTTTTGTTCTGCAACTACAAAGGATCCTTACAGCCTGTTTATAAAACCACATACGGTCTCGAGGAGGTATCAAGGCATTTTCTGACACGTGCCAAACCGCCTTGCTGCTCTCTCCTGAGGACTCTAACTAACAAGCAGTGCAAAATAGCCTAGAACTGAAATGTTCAGGGCATCCAGAGAGTTTATGTGTCAAATTTTTTAATTCATCTTTTCAGATACGAGTCATTCAGTACAAAGGATTACACAGTCAAGTTCTTGAATATTTTATAGGCTAGGGGTTTGAGAAATCTGACACAAACTAAGAACTCATCAAGGGTTCATGATATAGGAAGCAATATTCTATGGGCCTGCACTACAAAGCTCCTCTACAACATGCAGAAGAGATCAGTCCTGAAATTCTGTTACAAACACTGCCCTTCCAGAGTTAAGGGGTTTCCCTACGAATCTTAATGCGGCCAAAGGCAGAAATGGCTGAGGTAGAAGGTATCATAAAACAATATTTCAGTTTTAAGGTATAAGCTCATCAAACAAACTCACTAATTACACTTCAGTGCGCTTTAAAAAACAAGCTCACACACACACTCTGCCCCCAAAACCAAACAAAACCCCAACTTTGCAATGTACATTTTATAGGCAGACTACTCACAAAAGGTTTTAGTGGACAGAAGGCTGCTCATTCTCCTTCAGAACCTCAGTGCAATTACACCTTTGCTTTTCAGAGGTTTTTTTCTTGGACCCATAAAGTGGGTCCACTGGGAAATTACTTCAGTTCCAGGAATAAAGGACTCATCTTGCAATCTGGGTGTTTGACAGTTGTGAATAATACTGGCAGGGATAGAGTTGCATATTACTTCAATTATATTTAACACAGAGGTCCAAAATAAAGATATGTGAGCCCAGATGACCAGAGAAAGCAAGCACACTTTCCTAACACTTTCAAAGAAGAAATTTTAAATCAAGATCAACGCACATTAGACACAAGAAAATGCAACTACTAGGTGCAAATCCATAGAAAACCTGCATTCAATAATTCCACCACTTTAGGAACTACTTATTCAGCTTAGGAGAATTACTCTACACGAGCTACCCAGGGTAAATAAGTAGTTTCGAAAGCACTAGGAAAAACAAACAAGACTACAGTAGAAATTTAGCACTGACAATAGAGAAGAAACTGAAACCAGATTTCCAAGTTACTACTTCGCAGAGATCTGAAAGGAATGGATAAAGGGGACAGACTGATGCCATGATCCTGCAAGTTTTACTTCATAAAAAAAATAATTCCATAAAACGAAAATGCCTTACCTCTACGCTGTCTTCTTCTATAACTGTGTGAAATCACCTCCCTATGGCCACCTAAGACTGACTTGGCAAAAATACCTTAAAGTGAAACTAGGAGCGGGAGAACTCCATTGCATTCCTTAGCAAGGGATAGCTCACACAGTTAATACTTCCAGCCTAGGAAACACAGGGTCTTTCCTTTCCCGCCCAGAAAAAAACAGAAAAACCACAAAGTAAGATGGACTGTAAAGCCTCTTGAGACAATTTGTAAGTGGGATTCTCCCAGAGCCTTCCCTTCTTCAGACTGAACAATCCCTTGGGCTCTCAAGATGAGAGATGCTGCTGTACCTTAATTACCTTTGTGGCCTTTCAGTGGACTCTCTGTGGTACATCCATGTCTTTCTTGTACTGGGGAACCTAAAACTCTACACAAGATGCCAGGTGTGGCCTCACCAGTGCCAACTGCAGTGGAAGGATCACCTCTCTCAGCTCGCTGACACTCCTGTATCAAATGGAGCCCACTCACCACCTTTGCCACAAGGATACTTTGTTGGCTCATGTTCAGCTTGGTGTCTACCAGGTCCTTTTCTGCCAAGGTGCTTTCCAGCTGCATGGCCCCCACTACATTTTGGCGGACTGAGTTGTTCTTCCCCAAGTGCAGGATTTTGCCCTTGTTGAACTGCATGAAATTCCTGTCAGCCCATTTCCCCTAGCAATAAAGGGAAAATCTGTGAGATGGTTATCCTTCCCTACTGTCCCAACTCCTTCAAAATAACGCTGAGAGATGTAGCCTCTCCCCTGGTTCACGGGCACTCCTCCCCCAGGAGGCCAGATGAGAACACTACTTCAACTTAAAATTTACTTTGCAGAAGGATCACAGAGACACCCCACACTCCCAAATAAGTACACTGAAACAACAGGATTGCTTCTCACAGTGGCAGTGCTGGCTTAATATCTGTGAAACTATGACCCAAGATGATGCCAAAACTAGTTAAGCTTCTCCAGTTACAGAAGAAGTCCCAGAATTCACAGCAGGTGAGAGACTTACATAGAAGGAGGGATTTAAGCTATAGATGCATAATATTTAAACATTACTGAATTAAAGCATCTCTGAATATTAAGGATACTCCAATAGGGAAAAAATGAAATGGTGTTCCTTGTTGCTGATTTGGAGCCCTGCTTTACTACTGGAGTAAATGAGCAAGAAGAGCTGTAGCATGAAGCTTTGCACAAGAACTGTGTTCAATTTCTAGCTAACAACTTCACTGATGCATGAAAGCAAAGCAGAGTCCAACTTCAAAGGTTGAAGGCTGGCATGAATTAAATGTCCCTGAAGCAAACCACATTACAGACTACAGATGCAGGCAGACACCCCAAATGGACAATATTATTTTCACTTTAAACTTCAGCTTGAGGAATAAACAAATCTTTAAGCTCTCCTCTTCCCATAAAACCCTTACACTGATATTAAGTGTGTCAGCAGGCTAATGGACAATGTTTTCAATAATATCTCATGGCACTGCCATGGCACACCAAAAGCTGGAAAAATGGATCACAGGTTCTGAGGAACCTGCATTTAGACCTAAAAGTTAATAGCTCCATACTTGGATCATTCCAGCCTCTCTAGAGATGGACCACAAAGACCTCATTCAGGTTATCAGAGTAGCAGCATGACTGAGACGTGCTTTTAGATGGAGCTGATTTCAACTCATGGTTTTCAGGTTGGTCAGTTAACCTGACAGAAGTTCAGGTAACTGAGTGAGAAAGGCACTTGTTACCAGGAAGCATTAAACATTTTTAGCAGCCCAGTACTTTCTTCTTATCTGAATCACAATGGCACACAGCATGGCTGATGTAAGAGATTGCTATCACAAGTCATGGTTGCAAAAGTAACTCATTCACCTTAGAGGACTAAAGCCATAGCTTTTCATACAGGAAACAAACCCAGTTTACATACAATTTGTCAATCTTGTGCACACAGCAGAACCTCTTTCGAGCTCACTCAAAGCATGACAACAGCACTACACTGGTAAGGTAGCAAACCAAAGTACACTTCGGACACATTATATCCACATATAAAAACTGGAATTGTATTTTAATCAGCAACTGAAGCCAGCATTATATAAACTGGGCACTGCACAACGTTTCCAAATCAAGGAGTTCAGACCTTTACATGTTTTCCAGTAATCTGAAATAATTCAAACACTGCTCAAACACACAGCCCCTCACATTAAGACTGAATGCATATCACAGCCCAAAGTTTCAGATGAGACAGTTTTCAATTAAATAACACTACTGAGCCATGTCCCTGATGAAAATGCCAATGAAGCTGTGCATACAACCCAGGTGTTAAAATGAACATGGATGTGTAAATGTGTGCATGCATACCATCTAACAGTTTTAACATTCCTAATATTTTTGCAACAACTCAGGTTATAAATCTCGGGGCTCTGAAGAAGTGTATCTGCCTCCAGCCTGATGGACTGTCTATTCATAGTATTGCCAGTCACTTTATGACTATAATTCTTCATCTCAGCCGTGTTTGTGACTCCTTTATTCAAATTATGTCCCTCAGGAACACGTTTTCCTATTTTGAAAGGTATCACTGTCCTTCAAAGTGGCACAGACTTTGTGGTATTTTTCACACGTTCTTGCAACACAAACAACCACGATTCATTGGGAAACCCTTCATATCAAATGCTACACTACTTATACCTCCCCCCAGCCAGGTGTCACTTACAAAGTTATTTTTAAGACCTTAAAAAGCACCACTGTAAAGAAATTAAACTACAGAATGGCTCTTGTCAAATCCAGCATGTCCCAGCCCTTGACTTCCTCACATGCCTACTTGTTTCTACAGCATCCAGCTTCAACTCACGCATTGTATTAATTCAGATCCAAGCAGGACATGATTGGTTACAATGTCACACACCTTGTACCACAGCACTTTGCAAATTAAAAGCATGCTTAAATATTTGGAATGCACTATCCCGAATCTCTCTGTAGCCTTATTCGCTATACTTCAATATGTGGAAGCCAGAGGTGTTCTTACAACTTCAGCACATGGGGGGAAACCATCGACAACCAAACAGTGCTCAAAAAGTACCTCTGTAACTCTTCTGCCTAAAAAGAGTCAGGAGCATCCCCTACATTCACCCAAGAAGAGCCGAGGTGAAAAGCAGGTGGAGTAGCTCAGCCAGCAGTGCCAGCAGAACACATTCACAGAATCTTTGCCTTCTTGTTCGCAACATATCTTTGACATTTCAGAATACAGCTAAACTTCAGCTACAAACAAGAGTCCACAATGCACACAGCAGGCATGGGCCAGGCACATGTCACAGGGCCACTCGAGTGACAGTCACTTCAGGCTGTCCCTGGCCAGCTCCTCAGAACGCTATTCGAAAAACCAAGAATCAAAGCAGCAAACTCACTATCAAAAACTTACATCCTAATTATCTCTTTGCAGCTGTCAGACTCCTCCAGGATCCACCACCATTTTTCATCTACTCCGTTAAAATCTTCCCGTGTATCCAAAACCTAAGGGAATAAGTAAGTCTCTAAGGGAATAAGTAATTTCCAAACACTTCAAAATTTGCAATGTTCTTGTACTCTTTCATGTACCTGACATGATATTTGGAATACAAGCACCTTAAAAATCATGGTCACAATACGAGCATTTTTCTAAGCTTATTTCCCATTCAGTGACAAACATATTTTCAGTTGTCAAATCTATTTAATCCCAAAATATACCTACAAATTATTGTTATGACTCTAACTGAAAATCAAAAATTAAAAGTTCTAAATCTTTATAATAACAAACATTTACTCATAGGAATTTTCTTCCTTCCCATCTGTCTGACTGCTGCACGCAATTCATGAGCAAAAAACAAGGCTCTGCAGTTGGTTAAAGCGCTACATAACACAATCATATAAATAAGATGCTCCCAATGACTTTTACACTAAAAGTAAGGCTAAAATCGTGCTCCCAAAATAAGCTGTTACATTACCTGACTTCCTGATGCTTAACTGTGCCATCATTATGTTATCTCTGCTAGAAGTACTTAATAATTGCATGTCTAGATGAAGCCTAACAGAAGTCCAAGCTATTATGCGAGAAGCAAAAATTCAGTTTCATGATTTTTGTAGTTATGGACAGAAACTCAACACATCACTATTCCCTTTTTCTTCGCCTTACTTCCAATTTTTCCCTACAGACTTCCCTGGACAACGGGCATCATGTGCCAGGGCCGTATCTAACTATAGGTATGTCAATGAACTCAGTTCATTTGCGCTGTCTGCCACAGGGTTTTTAAGTGTCCTGCCCTTAATGTGAGCAGTAACTGTGAGTTACACACACTTCTGTGTTTGTCAACGTTGATTTCCGTGAAACTGAAGCCTTCCAACTCTTCAAAACCTCTGCTAGCGGCAAATTTGACTGAAATTGGCCCGAGAGCTAAAATTAGCAGGCAGAGAAGGAATAGACAGACACATCTACCAGACTTCCTTCCTTAGGAGACCAAGCTTAAAACACACCCAACAAGAAACGCTAGCTACCAGTGACCGAATTCTAAGTTGAAAAGCTGGCCCTGTACGTACACCACCCTCTGAAGTGGGCTAACTTCCCGTTGGGATGTCACGCAACACGAGCACACAGCCGCGATGCACACAAGATCCCGTATCCCGGACTACGCCGCGAGGATGCTGCGCTGCGGCGCAGTGCCCACCTCTCGCTGCCTCCGAAGCGAACTCCCTGAACGGCGACTCACGCTCAATTGTCTTCCAGCACCAACACCGCAAAGCTATAAAAACACGCCGCTCTCCAAACCTTCACCGCCGCTTCCCTCGACTTTACCTCACGCCAGCCCTGGNCGCGCCACTGCCCGCCCGCGCAGCCCACCCTGCTGCTCGCGCCGCAGCCAATCGCCGAGCGCGGGGCCAGCCCTCGCGGCCAATCATCAACGGCCGGCCCCGGGAGGGCGTCGCTCGCCCTCAAGTGGGCGGGGAGGGGCCGGCGCGGGCCAATCGCCGCCACAAACATTGGCGGCGCGGGCCAATCAGAGGGCAGGGAGGCTGAGACTGGCGTCAACAAGGTAAGGGGGCCGAAACAGGAACTGGCGGGGAGCGGCGTCCCGGGCGG
>VZRS01007016.1:98161-111170 GCA_013398055.1 Ifrita kowaldi
TATAAAAACACGCCGCTCCCCAAACCTTCACCGCCGCTTCCCTCGACTTTCCCTCACGCCAGCCCTGGCACCGAGAGCCCCCGCACTCCTGGGGAGCAAAGCCCGGGCACCGCCCCCGAGCCACGACCGCCCGGGGGGCAGCACCGCCAAAGGCCGCCCGCGCTCTGCAACTGCGCCCCGGCCCCATAGCCCCTACCCGGGCCGGGCCGGGCACACCTGGGCCGGACAAAGGGGCACCGGCCCCNCGCGGAGGGACAGACGGAGCGGCGGGCAGAGCAGCGGCGGCGCCGGGACGGGAAGGGTTGCGGTGCTGGGTCGGCTCTGCGGGGCAGCGGCGGCCCCGGTGATGGGGAAAGGACCGAGGTGTTATTGCGTGTGCGTGTTGTGCTGGCAGCTGAAACAACCCCGTCCTGCCAGGGCAGCGGCGCGGCGGGCAGAACCGAGAATCGCCCGAGCGCTGCCCTTCCCCGACCTCAGCAGCGGGGTAGATGAGAGACCTCAGCAGGGTAAAACAGCGCTCATGCACTGACGTGGTGCCCTGCGTCCTCGGCAGTCAGCGTTCTGGAGAGGAATGGAGAGCAAAGATAAAGGCTGGCTAAAGATTTGCCACATTGAGCTGTTCATGAGGAGCCCGACCACGTCCTGGGACTGTTCTGTGCTAATGGCTGATTCTTTAATAGGCATTTTTCCTTAACTTTGTCACACGCTGTGCTCACGCTTAGTTCTGGGGAGGAAGGTGCTCCGTCCATCTTCCTCATGAGTTAGAGTTTAGGAAAAGTGCTGTATTATCTGTGAAATTAGGGACTGTGGATCATTAACAACTCCCCAACTACCTCACTTTTTACTTCCTGCTAACACCTCATTCAATTACCATCCATAATAAGGCAGCTTCCCATTTCAAGCCTCAACTGCTTCCCTGAGAAAGCATCTTGTATCCATATGCCTTCCTACAATATCACAGAGCAGGGACAAGTTTCTGAAGCAGTGTCCAAGAACTCTTCTGCTGCTGAAATGAGTCATAGCAGCAATCAGATGTTAAAAAACCCAAACCATTTTATTTTGAATAGCTGCCACTTGCAAAATAACCTTGCAGCTGACATTAAGTGGAAAGCCCATTTGCGAGCTGTGAAGAAAGTTGAAGCCCAAGCTGTTTATGCAGAGAAATTCTAATGTTACTACAAATAGCAGCTTGAAGCTGTAAAGTAGGAATGTAAAGCACTTTTTCGGTTTTCATAATCTTTAGTTCTGATAGGACACAACCAAACTGGAAGACAAGCAAAATCTGAAACACCACTGCTCCATCAATTTATTCCAATATAAACTGAGGGGTTTTTTTTCCTCTTCCAAAGGGTAGTGCACTTTTTTTGGTGAACATTTTCACTAAATAGGCACCCCCCCATTCAAAGCAGCAAAACCAAGTTTACCTACTGACACTGTTGTGCTCTATAGTGTTTGAGCTCATAAATGGGCAATACCAGTACAGGGTTAAGTATCTGAAATAATCTGGCAAAAATCCAGCAGCAGGCAAAAAATCCACAGGTGAAATCACATACAGCAGGAACCTGCTAAGTATCAGTAGCCTGTCTCTAGTGGAGAATATAAATTTACAATTATATGGCAAGATGGTTAAACAGCTTTTGTACAAATACTTGGAAGAAAAGCTTTAAATTGAATAGATAATTTGCTGGTTTTTTGACAAGGGGTTTTGCAGCTTTATTTCAGATAGTCTTAAGCAAGAACTTCAGTGCAATTTTTTGAACAGTTTTGGTTGGTTTTTTTCCCCATTCTTGGTTGTAGTGCAGATTTGGGTTCAATAATTCAATGAGCAGCACTGGCCTAAGTCTGTATGACGTGATACAGCAGCTGACAGGCAATCAGAACACAGGTCAGTGAATCTTTCCCAGTGCAGGAGTTTCTTGGACTATGGGTCATGCACATTCAAGTGAGTGAAAGAAAGCTGGCAACTCAGCAGTTTAGAGAGCTTCAGCTGGTGGTGCCACAATGCCTTCAGGCAGAATGGTAGTAAAGCTGAATGCTTTTACAGTATTAAAGCACTGGGGAGGAGGAAAGAAGGCAGAATGAAAAGAGAGGGATAGAGTAACCTTTCCATTATCTGTTTGAATTGATGCCTCTTTAGGGGCAAGAGAAAAGAACATAAGGCAAGGCATTTGTCCCTTACAAAGCGTCTGGATTAGATGGGCTGAACAGACTTGGACAACCCCTATGGAAAGGAAAGTAATACTGCCAGGAACAGATCACAATGCTCACCTGACAGCTTGGTTTGGTAGATTCTCAAAAGGACTTCACGTAAGAGCTTTTGGACAGGGATTTTTTAAAGTAATCTAAGATGACTGCAGGATCAGAGGATAATGTCCTCACAGGGACAGAGAACTGATTAAAAGAGAGAAATCACAGGGCATAGAATGAAAGATCAGTTTTCACACTAGTGGGAAGTCAGTAGTGGAGTCAAAGATTTGTGCAGGGGCTTATACTCCTCAACACTTTAAAAAATGAAGTAGAGTGAGGTGAAAAATTGCTGGAGGCTACTCAACATAGTAAGAATGAGGGATGGCAGGTGAATCTTCTAATGTCAAGTAACTGTGCACTGTAACAGCAAAAAAATAACACCACAGGTAAATATGGTGATTTACATACTGGGAAAAAGTAACAGTCCCAGTGTTTCACATGAAGTGAATGACTGACACTCACTCACTAGATCCTGGCATGGTAACTGTTCTTTAAGTAATTGTTACCAGTAACAACTGAGAGATAACATACCTTGAGTGATTAGAGAGGCTCCATAAATACCCACATTTTGAATGCAGTGAGGAGAACGGGAGTGCCTGTAGAACCAGCACAGCTTTGGGAAAGGGCAACATAAATGATCAGGAGTACATGCTAGTTTCCCTGTAAACGACAAATGAATTGTCTAGTATTGTACAGGTTGTTCTAAGAGGCAACTGGGATGAGGAAGAAGAAGGAAAGAAATGTGATAGAGACCAATAAAAGCTGAATGGTTTGGAGAACAGCTGCAGCAATTTAAGCCCAGCAAAGGTTTTCCAGCCTCTGCAGCTGCTGGTGAGGCTGGAGTGGTGAAGGTTGCACTTCTGGTAGCAGTTCACTTCCAGCTGTGCCTTCCAAGCCCACTCCAGCAGAGGTCAGGGAAGGCAGCTGGAAGCAGCCACTCAAGACTACAGACAAGTTTCAGAGCCTGAGCCTTGCTTTTGCATGTTATTCTAATGAATGCAGTAACTCCACCTGTTGATAAAGCAGTTTCCAGAGGAACTTAAATAAGTGAATAGAATACACAATAGAATATTTAGGAAAACACTTCTTTTCCTCCAGAACCTGGGCCAGAGTGCAACTTCATCACTTCATAAATGGCACTTTAAAGCAGACGAGGAGCACAGTGAAACTAGAGACAAAAATGGCTTTAACAGAAGAGACTGGAATTGTTAAGGAGATGAGTTTTACTTAAATAGCTTTCTGAGAAAAGTCAGTATGGAAGTGTATGTGCTGCATGTTAAGACGTTTTAAAAGTATGGACCATAGTTTTTCAAAGACTGTGGTCAAGATTTGCAGTAACTAGCAGCTAATGTGAATACTTCAAACTTTTTAATCTATAAAGCCCAAACCAGAGTTCTTGACACCTGGTCTGTTTGTTTCCAGACTACTCACTAATCAATGCAAAAATATTCCCAAACAGTTCCTCTCCTCCCTCCTACCCCACAAGACAGAGGATTTCAGAGGAAAGGCTCTCAACTCCAGGGAAAACAAACAAACAGACCTCACTCTGCTCAGTTGTCAGACACCCTTGGCATTCATCACAGCAGCCCAACACACAGTTCATGTTAGAAATCTTCTGAGTTATACAGTTAATGAAACATCTCTTCAGACTATTCCTCAATAGTCTATGTCTGATTTCAGAAGGAAACAGCTGGACTGCAAAAAAATACACGACAAGTTGTAAATGACGTAACTCAAATAGTGCACGTTTATTCTGAACGGTATTTCTAAAGAGTTTGAGAAAAACAAAAACATGCTCCTGATGTACAACAAGGGCAATGATATAGATTAAAAATGGACCATCTTATTGTAAAGAATTTGCTCCCCCTGCAACTTAACTTGTAACATTGAGAATGCATCTGTAAACTGCATACAGCATACCTTTCACTAAATCTTAACTCAAGAGACCAGGGGTGGTCTTAGCCAAATTAATCAGGAAGCAGTTGCAGATTCAAAAGAAACATCCAAGTCAGCAAACACTTTACAAAACACAGACATTGTGCATAGCAGCTGACCCTGGATTACAACATGGGGGAGAATAAAACAATTTGGGAGATCAAATTTTTACTAGACACAGGGCACCATCAAGATTTAACAAAATATCACGTAGATTTGTTTCAATCGTAACAGTATGTCATATTTAGTTGGCAGGTTTAACCATTAGCTGCATCATGTAAACTCAGCCAGTTTCTGTATACACAAAATACATTCTCTCCCTTCCCCCTCCCAAAAAAGAGGGATCTCTCTCTTCTGGATGATTCCTTTTCTCCTGTACCATGGTTTCCTCAAGTAGGAGTCCTTTTGTAGGTAATATCTTCGTACTTCAACTGATGTATGACAAAGCCAGTTGCAGAGATTCAGGAATAACTTGTATATACACAATTTACACTCTAAAGCTGTTAGTCACATACATTTTTCTTGCTAGATCTTCATCCACAACAGGAAGTGCTGGTGGGGTTTTTTTCCCACGAAACTCCCAACTTTTGAAAAATTTACTTGTTCATAAGCTGTTATTTTCAAGCTAGAAGGATGTCCTCCCGCAGCAACAACCAAAGTAACTGAAGTTCTCTGCAGTAAGCCCACACTTCACACAATTTCAGTGTCTCTGGCTAACAGAACTAAGACACAGCGCTCTCCTCCCTCACTCAACACAACTGATAGACTAATAAAATACAACTGTTTGTCATCCAGAACTACTGACCTTCACTTGCCCTTATCCATGTACAGGGAACACAGTTTTCTTAAGATTCAGATTAAACCTTGTATTCAAGATTCAACTGTTTTCCAGGATTAATAGCCTGGGAAAAGGAGTCTTAGATTTATTCTCTCTTCCACCTCCTACAAAACATTTAATCAGAGGTTACAATGAGGCAGGTCTGCTGTGGAATAGGAGCTTTAAGAATTGTTCTCATGGATACATTCATAGAATGATGGCAGCCCAAAGCAAAAAGGAGACAGAAACAAAGGTTAATCCAAGTAAGTTCAGACATCAGACTTGTACTTTTAAACC
This sequence comes from Ifrita kowaldi, assembly GCA_013398055.1. Lineage (NCBI taxonomy): Eukaryota > Metazoa > Chordata > Aves > Passeriformes > Cinclosomatidae > Ifrita > Ifrita kowaldi. The sequence goes on from VZRS01007016.1 coordinate 103,458, forward strand.
TGAAGAAAAACTGTCTGTGAAACACACTGATTTGTGGAAGCCTACGACAACAGCAAATCCTAAGAGTTCATATCCCCACACCCATCTACCCAACCCAAACACTTACCACTTAGTTCTAGAAGAATGAAGAGCACTTTGCTTGGCACCAGAGGCAGCTATGGTCTGAGTTACAGCTGTGCTGCACGAACACCCTCAAATACAATACTATCTCTCTCTTCCTCCACATACTTCTCTTGGTTTGGTCTACAGATGGCCAGGGAAACTATGCTGGCATATGACAAGCTAGTTGTGCTTCAATACATCCCCTTCTAGAAAGATGCTGGACTGCCAACATAACCACCATGAGCAGGTCTTAGCTATACTGACAATAAGCTTTTGTCAGAACTAGGCTGCCTCTGGCCAAGGGAACCGTTTGCATCTTTCTAGCCAGAGTCTGCCACCGAGTGTTGCAAACACGGGTGCTTGCCACCTGCCCGTCTCCAAGACTCCATTAGTGCAAACCCAGCAAATTAAGTAGCCATTTTCCAGCACAGGTCTGTCAAGATGCACTCCAACAAATGCTACTCACACCTCTGTGAAAGAAGGAGTACCTGTGTAGCAGCTCATACAGTCACCCCTTGGGTATCAAAGACCACATAACACGCAGCGAGGGGTGCCATCCCTTGCCTCACCACAACTTCCGTCTTGGAATCCTTGGTTCCCAAGTCACCCTCTAATGACTGGACAGCACCTACTACCCAGATGTATGCTGCAATGCACACTACAGGTTGGAGGCTTTCAGAGCGGAAAAATTCAAGATGCAGATCTAAACTTTAAAAAACGAACAGGAAAAGAATACAGTTCAGCATCTACATGGGGGATGGGGCAGGTTGGTGTTGTCTCAGCTCAGTGCACTTTCCCAGGTGCTTGGAGAAGAGTCCAAGCTCAAGTTGGTATTTATATTGGCATACATAAAATTGCTGGCAACAGTGCCTAGAAAGGAGCACTGGTATTCACGCAAACAAAGCATGAAAGGATGCAAAGCAGAGCTTAGTACAGTTTACTGTAGCCTCAGAGTTACAGTACTAGGAAGAAGCCAGTCAGCCTATTTTCCAAACCCATAAAATGCTCTAATATATGCTGCTTTCTCCGGTGCTCCACGAACACCCTCTCACCAGAGGAGAACTGCATTATTACTACTGAACGGGGGAAGGGGAAAATAATCTTCAAAGGAGCAAAACCGCGCAGTTCTTCACCACCTCCTCCCGAAGGAGCACATAAACACAGCAAGTCAAGCCAACCCCAAGCAAATCCAGGAGACCCCTGCAAAGCTATGTGATTAGGGTCAGATTCATGTCTGCCTTCATAGCCTTGCTGCCTGGTTTCCTCAACCCTTACCTCTGTCACCACAGATTCAGTAGCTGTAACTAATTTATCTGGAGACAGGTGCTTGCCTTATGTCATCAAAGCTGGTAAGGTGGTCACAGTCACTTTTTCCATCCCAACAACACAGACAAAACTAATTCTCAATGAGGCCTGCAGAATTTCACCCATTTTTAAAGCAAGGATCTTGCCTCAGGACTCATATTTTTACAAGGTTATTCTTGCCAACACCAGATCTAGCTCTTACTCTGGCAAAAGTCTGCTGGGAGTTGGGTAAATGAAAATAAGAAAAAACAAAGACCACTCTAAATCCTCCTCTCAGTCAGTTAAGAAGTGTAGCACCAGCTTGGGTGAGGAGTATTTAAAAAAAGCATTCAAAAAGATCAGCCCAGGCAGAGTGAAAAGGTATGGTAAAGTAGCCCACCCTTCTCAGCAAAAGATGGAGGAAAAAGCCATACTCAAAAATATTGGGAAGAACTAAATATACTTTTTTGAGGTGGGGGGATTAAGAGGAAGAGTGGGAAGTACTGAAGTAACATTCAAAGGTTGGGGGAGAGTAAAGTACCCTGTAGGTTATAAAAAACACAATAATGTAGGGGTCAAAGGACAAGATATCACTTTGCCTTTTCCCCCCGCATTGGATTTACATTCTGCTTACTGAAAGAATAATTCTGAAGGAAACTTGTCATCAGGATGACCTGCTCAAGCCCTCCACACCTCAAACTTAAAAGAGATCTGCACACCTTTTCCCACCCCAACAGAAAACAGAAACAAAAAACCACCCCCTCCCCCCAAAAAAAACACCAGAAAGGAGAGCTAAAAAAAAAAAAAATCCAAAACCAACCAAAACCCAACCCCAAACATGACTGGACAATCCTTGGAAGAAGCATTACATTTTGTTGGAGAGAGGTCAAGAAAAAAAAATTAAGATGAAGGGGTGGAGTAAAAAAAAAAACCAAAACAAAAAACTAACCAACCAACCAACAACAAAAAAAAAAATTAAGAGGCCTCTCTTTCCTTATTTGGCGACAAGCAAGTGCAAGAAAGTGTCCGCTGGGGTTTTGTTCAGTTGTCGGTCTTTTGCACGTCTGCGTTCTGGCCGAGACAAGGGGCTTTGAGGTTTTTCTGCAGCACGTGAGCATCTGCGGGCTCTATCCTCTTGTAGTAGTTCTTCTTCGTCTCAATTATCTCAAAGCCAAACTTTCTGTAGAAGTCAATTGCAGATTCGTTGCTGATCTGGACATGCCTGGGACAGAAAAGGGGATAGAGAGACAGGGGTCAGTACTCTGCCACCATATTCAGCATGGTCGAAAACAAGAAACACAGCTATCTAGATAGAGACAGGAACAGTGGTGTAAATCCAGGACTGGAACTGTTGGTCTTCCCAATTCAGCTCTGGGCTAACACTCAGTTCCTGGATGGCCCCTGGCAGTCAACAGCAGCAAATGTTTCCCCTCAGTAAAACTCTTTCAAGGAACACAAAATACCAGAGAAACTTTGAAGTATTACTACCTCAGTAATTCCAGTTTCTCTTAATAAAGCAATATGACAGATATTTTGTGGAAATATGTAACAGAGTTTCACTGTAAAGCCAACTTTAACTTCCTGTAATAACACTCTGCAGATGACCAGAAGAGTTGTCTCAGCGATGATCCCAACACACTAACATATAACTGGCAATGGTGTTTGATAAAATTTTAACAACTTGCTCTACTGTAACTACTCCTCTCTCTGCACAAAAAGCTGTAGTACCAAAAAATCCCATGGATTTACAAAGTCCTTTTCCCTTGTATTTACTTCCCGTAGAGTTTTACAGATTCTGCTAGTGTGTTTCAAGGTCTCCAAAACAAACAACCATCAGTTCTTTATCCTAAGTGACCAGGACATTTATTTGCACAAGTTTCATTAACAAAAGAAAAAAAGAAAAGAAAAAATAAGAAAGTGAGAAAAGAAAGAAAAATGTTTGGCTCAACAAAAGGCATTCATTAAACACTCCCAAAATTCAGTGGACGCTGCACAAGTTCATGAATCACTTTGTCATGACAACACACTGCATAACCTTAGAACCAAAGTAACTGTGGAAGCAACAGCAGAACAAAACAAAAGATCTTAGTGTTAAGCCCAATATGCACCAAAAAGCTAAAAGGGAACTTTCTTATAATGACAAATTTAGGCACTGATATCGAATTTGGTGCTAAGCTGCATAATATGTTTGGATAGAAGATGTACAAGCAATAGACATAGTAATTAAATCAATGGGTCACTAAAAGAACTTTAGCCCGGTTTTGGAGTCGATTTATTGTCATGCCAGAATCCTTAGTCTGGGAGTTGTAAAGAAGGATTATGAAGGATTAGGGGGTTTTTTTGCATTAGAACTAGCAAACAGTTCCTTCACTGTGCACACAGTAATGTGCAAAAGCAAAAAGGAAAGCCCCTGTCCCATTAGCATTAGAGAGAATTCATTACCACTTTTCCTGAGGCAGGAGAGCAGGAATATGAGCCAAAAGCAGTTTTACTCAGACACCTCTTTAAAACACATTCCTCTTACAGAGATGGCACAAAGCAACAGTGGAGGATGTGGAAGAGTTCGCACCTCCGTGGCAGAAGCGGACTAAGTTTGAGGAGAAAGTCACTCCATTTATAGTGATACCAGTGTATGAAACACTCCTCATGAAGCATCTTCAACAGTCCTGGAAAGTATTCAGGGCGTAGTTCTGTGGCAATGTAAGTCCACCGAAGCTGTACCTGCTGTGGGCCTGTCCCTAGCAGTGCATTGTGCTTGCACTGGTGTGATGGCCAAGGCAGTGATGGACAAGAAGTTGGCTCAGAGAAGCAATCTGGCCAAAAACTGCATCAGCTCACTTGGTAACCACACAGATACCAATGCACAGGAAAAAGCACAAGTGTGAAACCAGCAGCAAAGCATAGTTTTGGCATTTATGGATTTCAGATTCTGTTTCCAGCGGGACTATTGGGGTGACTGTCCTCTGCCCCTGTGCTTGTTCTTTTGTCTGCATCATGCCAAGTGCTTATGCAGACATGCAGTTGATTTAAAAAAAAACCCCAACAAAACAAAGCACAATAAAACCACCCTCAAAACCCAAAAACACACTAAAACGCAAAAACAACACCCAGAAACAAAACTGAAAACAGCTTTCCCAGCTAGGTCAGGGCACTGATCTAGTTTATTNACCTGCTGTGGGCCTGTCCCTAGCAGTGCATTGTGCCTGAACTGGTGTGATGGCCAAGGCAGTGATGGACAAGAAGTTGGCTCAGAGAAGCAATCTGGCCAAAAACTGCATCAGCTCACTTGGTAACCACACAGATACCAATGCACAGGAAAAAGCACAAGTGTGAAACCAGCAGCAAAGCATAGTTTTGGCATTTATGGATTCCAGATTCTGTTTCCAGCGTTACTATTGGGGTGACTGTCCTCTACCCCTGTGCTTGTTCTTTTATCTGCATCATGCCAAGTGCTTACGCAGACATGCAGTTGATTTAAAAAAAACCCCAACAAAACAAAGCACAATAAAACCACCCTCAAAACCCAAAAACACACTAAAACGCAAAAACAACACCCAGAAACAAAACTGAAAACAGCTTTCCCAGCTAGGTCAGGGCACTGATCTAGTTTATTGTGCACAAATAGCTGACCTGACAGTGTGCAATAATGCGAATAGCAGTTGAGCCTTATTAGCGAATGTAAACTTAGAGTGTTCGCAAACATCTCTGATATTCTAACCCACAGAGTGCTGTCATAAAAGACAGAAAGCAAATGCATCAAAACTCGCAGTATTTTCCATTCTGAAGATGACCTTGTATGATAAAAATAAAATCCTTTCTAAAAAGGTTTTTTTTGTCTTACAGTGTAATTTTGCTCTAGAACATAATTTTCTAACTAAAATACTTTCAAATTCAGCAAATTTGCAGAATCCTTTCTAAAGCAAGCATGCTTTTGGTATTCTCAGCATTACACAACAAGCCCAGAATATGACCCCTGGCTTTCCTTCTAGTACTTACAAGACGTTCCATGACCCCACTAAAATATACACTAAACCCACACTTGGATCTCCATCCCTTTGCTCCCATATCTACCTCTATCATCTCTCAAAAATGCATGAGTGTAACTCATTTACTTACAGATAGATGTTGTCAAAAGTGCCATCTTTTTCACAGATGTTTAAGACATGATTCAACATTTTAGTTCCTGCCAAAAAATAAAGAGATACTTAAGAAAACTAGAAGGGCACAATTAAGTCTATACTTAGCGAGGTACTTCCTTGAGGAAAGGCAGGTTAAGTGTAGGTAGACTAAAACGATAGTGTGAAAAAAAACTAGGAAAGGCAAATAAAACATGATGTGTAAGTATTTTACTCTCTCTCTCTGGCTGCTCATAAACCTTAATTCATTGTTTCTTTGACGAGGAAATAAAAATCACAACAGCCCAGAAGCATATGTATAAATCAGCTTATTTCAATACTAGTTTCAAGGTCTCAGACTCACTTCAAAGCACAGCCAAAACATAGTATAAAGCAGTAAGGACACTGGTAAGCTTTCCTACCAAAGACCTAGTGAAATAATTTAAAGTAAAGTTATGTTTTCAATCCAGCTTGTCAAAGCAAATGGGTTACTCTAAGGTCTTGATTAATCTGTCCTATGGGTTTGCAATGTGGAGCAAAGAACTAAATGCAGTATAGACAAAAAGCAGGTACCACCTCTGAGCAGCAACAATCAGTAGTGATAAAGACAAAATAAACAGAAAACCCCTACATTAGAAGAGTGAAGGGAGAAGCCAATGAAGGAATGTTGTGTTCTACTTATGCAGAACTTGCACACTGGCTACATATCACTGACAAATTATTTCATATCTCTCTGCAACGATTTTCACATCCATAGAAGAAGAGTATTCACATCACAGTATGATAATGTGATTAAGATTAAAGTAATCTGAAATCCTGAATTAAAAATTACTACAAAAAGATCATTTCTGAAAGGCAGGGAAAAATGAGCACACGATAAATCATACTGTTTCCCCCAGGCCCCTTTCAAAGAAATCAGTAATCTAAAGTGCACTAACTTGGTTAAAAATCTGAAAGAGCTTTTGGAAAGCTGGACAGCAATTTGGTTTCTTTGATGTCTTGGACCCAAAAGAAGACCCTCCTTACCTATTCCTAGCCTTCGGTAGGGTGCCAGGCATCCGAGTGTCATGATGTACAGTCTCTTCTGGTTCTGGGAGTGATCCACCCTACAGCACACTGCTCCCACTGCAATATCATTGAAATAGGCTGCCAGGGAGGGAAACAAAGGTTTATCAGTAACATGCCTCAAACTACACATACAGCTCTTTCATTTACACCCTGTATCTTCCTTCCTCCCTCCCTCCCCTCTTGCTAATTCTCCTATCCAGATAAAATAACATACATTGTGGATTCACATTTGGAATGAAGTTACCAGTGCTGCTTTGACACAGTGGTTGCTTATTACTGTTCACACCAACCAGCAATGACATCAGGAGGTAAGCTGGCAGTGCACAATTGTTTTCTTCTGGAACAGAAAACATGCCTATTCCCAGTGGGATGTAATCTATTTAGAACACAGACCCTCTGTGGCTTTTTTGAGGTTCCCAAACAGTTATTTTTCATTATGTAGAACAACTAAATAGAAGGAGCTGCTAATTCAAAACCATTATGGATAGCAATGATGACCACTTCTGCCACCACAGCCCACAATTACTGGCAAGAACATTTGTACCTAATTTGGCAAGTTCGCCAACCTCCAGTACATCCTTGTAGAACTTGTCATTGTAGCTGACAGGAAAAATGACCTGGTTTAGCCTCTTCAGCTGCTTAATGTTGTGTGGCGTCACATCTCCCAGCTCGATCCGGCTACTGGAACAAATCAAAACATGCTTAACACCTGACATACTGCAACATTCTTAAGGACACCAAAAATTAATTGTTTTGTTTATGCTTAGAGAACTGTCCCACCTAATAGTCAGTTCAATACACATTTGAACTGCCACGTCCAACCCATACAATCAAGTCTAACGGTGGTGGCTGATTTAAGTCCCAAATGTAGTTTTTTCAGTCAATTCTGTACAGTCAGAAGTTTCTCAGNAAATATGGGAGGAACAGGAAGCTAGAACAGAGACCAAGGAAATTAAGTCCTTATCCATGCTTCAAAGACAGCCTCAATTTTACCACCTATCAATATAAAGCTTATGCTTAGACAAAGTAATTACTAGACATCTGTCTCTAAAAACCAACAGTACTGTGTACAACAAATGTATTAAGCCTGTTACTATGCAAGTGTGCCCTTCTCAAGGTGATATCTGCATCTACAACAATTATC
>VZRS01007016.1:111952-223308 GCA_013398055.1 Ifrita kowaldi
CCTCAAACTACACATACAGCTCTTTCATTTACACCCGGTATCTTCCTTCCTCCCTCCCTCCCCTCTTGCTAATTCTCCTATCCAGATAAAATAACATACATTGTGGATTCACATTTGGAATGAAGTTACCAGTGCTGCTTTGACACAGTGGTTGCTTATTACTGTTCACACCAACCAGCAATGACATCAGGAGGTAAGCTGGCAGTGCACAATTGTTTTCTTCTGGAACAGAAAACATGCCTATTCCCAGTGGGATGTAATCTATTTAGAACACAGACCCTCTGTGGCTTTTTTGAGGTTCCCAAACAGTTATTTTTCATTATGTAGAACAACTAAATAGAAGGAGCTGCTAATTCAAAACCACTATGGATAGCAATGATGACCACTTCTGCCACCACAGCCCACAATTACTGGCAAGAACATTTGTACCTAATTTGGCAAGTTCGCCAACCTCCAGTACATCCTTGTAGAACTTGTCATTGTAGCTGACAGGAAAAATGACCTGGTTTAGCCTCTTCAGCTGCTTAATGTTGTGTGGCGTCACATCTCCCAGCTCGATCCGGCTACTGGAACAAATCAAAACATGCTTAACACCTGACATACTGCAACATTCTTAAGGACACCAAAAATTAATTGTTTTGTTTATGCTTAGAGAACTGTCCCACCTAATAGACAGTTCAATACATATTTGAACTGCCACGTCCAACCCATACAATCAAGTAAATACTAATGTACCAGAGTATTTGTGTGGTTTTACTGGGTGGAAGACAGGAGAACATGGATCTCTGCAGAAGTATTAGCTTTAACTTTATCCCATTCATTTCCCCAAGGAAAAAAAATGAAAAGCCCCAAAGAAAATATGGGAGGAACAGGAAGCTAGAACAGAGACCAAGGAAATTAAGTCCTTATCCATGCTTCAAAGACAGCCTCAATTTTACCACCTATCAATATAAAGCTTATGCTTAGACAAAGTAATTACTAGACATCTGTCTCTAAAAACCAACAGTACTGTGTACAACAAATGTATTAAGCCTGTTACTATGCAAGTGTGCCCTTCTCAAGGTGATATCTGCATCTACAACAATTATCACTGAAATCTTTCTTCCTGCTGAGAGCAGAATCACAACCTTAAAATACACTGAGTTATACTGAGAAGAAGCAGACCAAGCTCCTCTCTTTCCTAAGACTACCTTCCTGAAAGAAACACTATGTACACATAAGCAAATTTAAAAAAAAAAGAAAAATAAATTTAAAAAGAAAGGTATTAGTTGCCCTTGGGCGAGTGCAAGCAGTTTTAACAAGGACTACAAGAATGAAAAATAAAAAAAACAAGATAATCAAAATCTTTTCCCAAATCGTCACCAGAACGTATAAGCAGGTACAAAGCCAATGCACATGGAATTAGAAAAGCACACAATTCTAGGTTCATATCAGCCCTGCTTTACTGAATACACATGGGCAACCAGATTGTTTTTTGCCCAAACAGCAGTAAAGACACTGTTTGCATTTTTGAAAAAAAGTCTGTTTTCAAAGAAGCAGCTCTCTAAAATCCTTGTACATCAGGCTTGAAGTTCATTCTAGTAATATGCAGCAGCTGCTTTCCACCTCCAACATCTCTTGTGCCTAAGCAGCTTGTTTTTTCATCTAGGTTAATGCCTAGGATACAACAGCACAGGTTAATTTAAATAATACAGTGACACAAAGAAAATACAATAACCAACAACTTTTTTTTCTTCCAAGAACTGTACCAAGCAATGCAGAGTATAATCTGTCTCTGCTTTATTAACTGACCTTGATCATACATAAAAAACCCTCTTAAATTATACCCTCCAGATACCAGTTTTAGTTGTCACTACCAATGATAAATACTGTCTAGGCATTGTACTGCAGCCTGAAAAACTATCAGAAGAAACTACAGAAATGGAGCCTTTCACTTTTAGTTCAAGAACCATAAACCTTCACCCACTTTCTCCTTTTCTTTCACAGCGAAGAATTAGGTCTTCAGTTTTGCAGAGATACCAAGGCTTACCATTGCCCACTCCCCAGTATAACCCAGACCAGACAAAGTCCCTAGTGAGCCCCACAGAAGCTAAACAATTTGTAAATCAGGCCTACCTTTTAGAGGACCACTGAGCACCAAAGGACTATTGATGATTTTGTAATTCTCCATCAGATTAATATGTTCCAGTTACTACTTCAAATTAATGGATGGCATTTACATATCAGCATTGCTCACTCCAAAGTCAAACCTTTTGGCACACATTTGCCAAAGAGATTAAAAAGCTCTCTGATGTCAAGCATCTCATGTCAGTATGTGTTCTTGCAAATTGTTCCAGGCAGCTCTTCACCTATGTTCCCCCCAGCACACTGCACACATCCATCTTTTTTCTCCCTCATTGCAAGGTCAATTGCTAAGACACAAATCCCTGTAGTTTGCCCCTGAGCTCTGCCCAATGGTACAGCAATCTCCTGGGAGACATCTCACTACATGGACAGTGTGTTCTCCAACAGTGATTTCAAGAATGACAGAAGAAGCAAAAGACTCCATATTCGTTCGTCTCATCCAAGTCAAGATACCCAGGCATACTAGAGTCAAACCCAAGAGGATGTATTTCTAAAGTTTCTAGCTATAAAGCACTATATTCTGCTGAAATAATCTGCAGTATCTCTTTTCTGTGAGGCCTACCACAACCAGCCCTTTGTCTCACAGCCTTTTCAATCTTCTAGATCACTTTTGCTCTCAAGATTCCTTTCTTCACGTATGGCCATTTGTGCAAGTCCCTTTGAGAATTATATTAACTCCCGAGCTGATAAGGATGATGTTCTCACACTCCAGAAGTACTCCCAGTGTAAACAAGCATGCAGTCAAAGTTATTAGATGGTGGAGAAACTGCAGCATTGTTTTACACCCAACTTGGCACAACTGCTCAGCCTAGCACGGCAGGGCTTCTTCAGGCTCACAGAAGGCAAGTCCTGATCCTGGCCAGCAGTGCTGCTACCTTGTCCTCAAAAGGGGCAGAAATAAAACTGTGGCATGCGGGTTCCTGGGTCTATTTGTGTCTGTGAAAGAGTTTTGCTGGAGTAGGGCACCTCAGTAATCTCGTACTAGGAGGGAACAGAAGACTGAAGAGCCCCTTTCGCTGCAGTCTGCATGAGAGCAGAAACCACAGGGAGTAGGTCTCAACTGCCCAGTTAGGTCAGATGAGCTGCAGTGCAGGAGGTCAGTAAAGGAAGAGAAAACCTCACACTCAGTCACTGAAAGCCTAGACCTCTTCTCCAAACAACACTATATTAACCTTGGGGATACAAAAAAGTATCAGTAGTTCCAAGCTTCAGTAGATCAGCACTGCTAGCACGATGAACTCACAGCAAAGTTGTTATGCAGCATGTCTCTTTTTGAGCAAAAATCTCTGACACAGCTCATCACCAGGTAGTGTCTTCTAATATTATTTTAAAATTAATTAGTTACTAATCAAACAGATCAGGCATTAGAAGACAATCACTATGAAATATTTATGATGACAGTGCAACAGGACAAAAATATATTACCACAGGTGGCCAGGACAAGATGGCTAAGAAAGGGAACATGGCCAGAAGGTGGATCATCACCAAGAAGGTTTCAGACAGAGAATAAATACATAAATGCAGAAGCAGAGTCTAAGGCTGGTAGCTGCTGAGCCAAGACATCACCTCTGAGGCTGGCATCAGGCCAGAGAAATGAGCTCTGTTAGTAGATGGCTGAAAAGCACTTGCTGACACTTTTCCTCAAGCCCCTGGACTTCCCCCCTCTATCTCTCACCACTTGCCACATTCACTGCTGCCTCTTGCCATCTCTGGCTGCCTGTCTCCTGTGCTCTGTCACTATCTGGTTTGTCCTTGCAAGAATTGCACCAGGGACAGTATTTTACCCTGGAGAATAATATGAAAGAGGTTTGAGAAACACTGCAGGAAGCATAAATCAATACACTAAATATATCTGTTTAAATAGTGTGTACTCAAACCATAAATTACTTTAATGTATAGCACTAGCTGATTAAATCAGCACCACATCTATTATGCACAAAACCATTTAATACGCAAATTAAATAAGAACATGGAAAGGAAGACCCACATAATGAGAATTCATCATTTTGCCTGAGGACAGTGTGGCAAAAGTGCCACTGGGGCCTTGAGGAAAATCATGGGAAAGCTGGCACTGCTGCCCAAAGCAGCAGTCTTGCTGTCCCCGGGCCACTCATTTCCATCCTCTTCCTGGCACAAACATTTCTGCAACAATGTGGTGAACCAACACCAATTAAAACTAACCTAAACAAAAAAGGAAAAGTTTAGTTTTAACCCACATCAGTCCCCTGACCGGGTTCACCACACAAGTCCTCTGCTACCAGAAAGAAGAGAAAAAAGGTTGCCATAGGCAGAACTAATTGGCTCTTGCGCAGACGTGCCAGCTCATCCCAGTTTAAACTGGAAGTACTTTGCAAGAGGAGCACGGGGATGTCGATTATCCAGTACATCTGTGAACACAGTCTAGAGATACTGTGCTACACTTTATCATTCACAGAACAACACGCACTTTGATCCTAAGGACTTAAAAAAACTACTCCAAATAGCCAAGACAAACCACATGTTACAAAGGACTCAAAATTATCACTCCCTTCTTTTCACCAGAGTAAAGCAAGCAGCTTTGTGGGGTCTTTTTTTTGTTGTTAGTTTGTTTTTAACAGCTGCTTACAACTAGACCTGCTTCTTCAAGTTATGTCTCAGCCAAATCAGTAACTTAAGTAAGTTTTCTATGTCAGCTAAGGTCTGACTAGGCCAGTCCTGTGCATTTCAACTCAGTAGAGGGTGGACCAGAAATACTTATCTTCTGCTGTTGCAAAGAAAAAAATTAAATTATGAGCTCAAATTAGCATATGAGAGAACATAAAGATGTGCAAAGAACCTGGAGTGCCCAGAAGGAAAATGCCCCTCCTTAACGGATTATTTCACTCTATGGAGCCACTAATATTCCTAAAAAGATCCACACTTACTGTTGGCACCCTACAGCTCAAATGGCACTCCATGGAGGATGCAATAGTCAGCTGTACTCCATCTTAGATGTCGAAGTTTCTGGGACAAGTCAGTCAACCCACCCCAAGCAATTGTTTTTAGCACAGAAGAATGAGGGACTCTCAGCTTATCAGGTCAGGCCTCTTACTACTATAGTGTTCTACAAATCCATACACTTTCCTCACTGGAATACCAGCCTTCTGAAGCCACTTAAACACCTTTCATTGTAAGGCTGTTCCCAAGTTACCATTACTCTCAGTCAGTTATTCCAGTGTACTCAAATCTACCTCTATGCTGTCTGGAGATGATGGGTACCATTGCACAGGCCTTTTCAGAGAGTTATCAAGATCTCTTCACACCTTTCTTCTAATTAACGCCAAGCTCCTGGCCTCTTCCTGTAAGACTGGCTCTTAATTCCTACTATTGTCATACTAGCTCTTCCTTACATTCCTTCTGATTAAAGTTGATTTTCCTTAAACATGGCTAACCAAAACTGCTTACAGCAGCCCAAATACTACTGTCTTATACAATGGCACTAAGTTTTTCCTGTCACTACTGGAAGCATTTTCCTAATATATCCTAGGACTATGTTTGCATTTTTCACAACTGCTACATTCCATGACTTGGTTACTGGGGAAAAAACACTTGGAGATTTCACTAATAAAGGGAAGCGGTTCCTGGGGCATGGGCTGCTATCTGTTAAAAGTGCACAGCAACACTGCCCAGCGATGTAAGAGCGGAAGCGAAGAGTGATCCGCCAAATCCTAACAGAAGTGTGACTTTAGTGAGGTGACATGCACCAGTTCCTGAAACTGGATGCATGCCCAGAACACTGGCATTAACACTCCTGCTCTTGCATGCCAGTGTCCTAGGGTCCTCCAGGCACTGGCCAGAAAAAGCCTCACACGTTTTGTAGGACCAAATGCAATCTAGTTAGTCCTGCTGCAGTTGCTTTGCCCTGCTTGCAGCTTACAGGGTTGTGATTTGAACAGCCTATTTTTCCTACATTTGATACTGGTGGAATTAACACAGGCTACACCAGACATTAGTGGGACTTATGCTAAGACTGCCTTTCGCTGCTCAACATATACCAAAGGAGAACTACTATACAAAATGACAGCTCAAGAGGCAGCCAATTTCCAGTTATAGTTCAAGAGGAAACACAAATTCACTCCCTGGGAATACCAAGTGTCGAACACTAGTTTAGAACCAACATCAGGAAGAAAAGGGCGAATTTCAAGTTTCTTAAATGCTGTAAGAATCTCAGTCTCATTCAACTTTAAATAGTGCAAGTCTCTCCCCAGAGGGATATGCCTGACTGAAACAGATCTCCGTGTAACTGATAGCTGGGCTCAGGCTTATTGAAGGCATCTGGCAAGCTAAATTTAGCAGAGCTGTATCTGAAACTTGCAAAACTTACTGAGGAGTAAGTCAGGAGAGGCAGCATGGAGAAATGGGCCCTAACAAATTAAGAGGACTCCAGAGAAGGTTTGTCACCTGCTAAGCGGCCATCTAGCTTTATTGCTTCTATTTTGGCTTCCAAGTCAAACCAGGAGTCTAGACAGGATAATCCACTCATAAAATAAAACCAAACCAGAACTATGAAGCCCATAGACCTGAAGGGTGTGGCTCTGCTTAGATTCTACTCCAAGGCTGAAAGAGCCTCTCTAGTGTTTTGGGGTCTGGGGTTGTTGAAGTTTTTTCAATTGGTTTATTTTTGTTTGCTTTTTTTTTTTTTTAAATAGATGAACTGTCTTGCTAGGCACACAAGTTAGTCTAGCTCTTGTGGGCAGACCAGTATGTTTTCAATTATCTCAAAGATCTGTGGGCTGCATATCTACTCTGCTTCACTTGTCAGAAAATCAGAAGGATAAGTACAAACCTAGCATGCAAAAAGTCTTACCAATTTGCTCTGAGACCCCTGATCTTCTGTAGTCCTGCTTACTACTGAAAACATGTATTGCATGACACCTGATACCCTGGTTACTCCCAGTTCTGGCCTGCAGAAGGGCACAGTGTTGTACAGAAGAAAATGAAGCAATTTTAGAATCAGAATTAACAGAAGACTTCATTCAAGACTTGCAAGTCTATTGGATCTCACTGTGAACAGGTTTCAATGTCATGCATCACAGTCCCCCAAGACATACATCAGACCCTAGCTGCCTCTCCCTTCATCATTAAAAAAAAAAGGAAAAAAAAAATACGCAGCACATTACCGCCAAATTTCTTCATTATATCTAGATATCATATAATTTACTCTGCTTCAACCTAGAAAACCTGACCACATACAAAAGACTGGCCAGTCTTCATATGAAAGAAGTAAAATTATGCTGTAATGGCTGACAGTTATAATAATAACAGTTTTTCCAGCTGAAACATGTCCTAGATCTCAAATCTTCAAGTGAAAAATAAACTTTCTCAAGAAAATTATAAGCTATCCCATTCTGCAGATGGATACAAAGAGCAGGAACCACTACGCCCAGCTGACAGAATTTTCAAACTCTAACACATCAGAAATAAATGTAGCTGGTCTAGAACAGAAAAGCAGACACACATACATCACTCAGTTGTCCATAACACTCTACCCTCACAAGGTTAAGGCCTAAATATTTCATTAGCCTATCCCAAGTACATCAATATCAGGTGAAAGAGGAAACAGCTTGTCTGCAATCATACGGCAGATAAAGAGCTGCCAGAAATCCCAACTCTTTGTTGCTGCTCTAACCACTTTTCATTATTAGTCAAGTAAGCTCACAAGAACATTGATTTTGATCCATGATTGCTAAACAGAAGTACTTCACTATTTTGAAACAGCTTCCCTCAAAATTAGTTTTGTGCCTCCACTAACTATATCCTGAGGCCCCTTATAGATTTCTGCCCCTTTCCACACCCTCAGTGTCCCCAGATCTAACAATTATAACCCTTACTTGCCTCCCACAAGATCATGACCCTTTGCTAATTAGTGTTCATGAAGTACCTGATGACCATCAGGTAAGAACAGAGGCTTACCTTCAAAATCAAAATAGAAGTGATACTTACAAAGTACCTTATTTACATAAATACAGCTTGAGGGCACTTTTGGTACCTACACAGGTAACAAACTATGGAACTGACATATCAGAAGAAAATAATTTTTCTGCTTCACACAAACTATTTCTATAGGTAGCTGAAACACATTCCTTTACAAATGCCTTTGTCCATCAGAACAGTGAAAAAAAAGAAAAAGGCAGTTTACTATGGCTTTCCTACCTATACTTTGGATTTCAGTCCCAGAGTTGGGTTTTGTAAAGTGTTCAAATCAAACATTATATTAATAACATGCTGTGAAAAAATAACTGAATGTGCTATCAGTTTTATGTGCCTACCTTAAAAACACTTCTAAGGCAACTATCATTTTTCCCCTCATCCTTTTCCTAATTTTCACTAAGAATGAATTGTTCTCAAATGAAAACTTGTGCCAAAGATCTAAAAACAAATAAATCTCCTTTAACTGCAATTTTCAACTTAATTTGTGACCTTTACTGACAATTTTAAGTGCCATGTACAGAAAACTTTCACAAGCCTCCAACTGCTGCCCAAGTCTCATCTCATACTCTCAGGAAAACATAAATACAATGCTCAGATGGGGGAAATCAGAACTTTTTTCAGGGTTAGAGATTCTAGTCTGCTAAGGGCCAAAAATCGCATGGAGCCTGGAAGAGAATACAGAGAGGGAGAAGGAAGGCCAAGTGAGCTCAGGAAGTACATCATGCATGGAGATCTTACTATGAAGCACAGTATTTTCAATTAATTAAAGAAAGAAATACTCTGCCCCCAGGAAAATTCATATATCTTAATCTTAGTCACCTAGTGACAGTGTTGTGGAAATTGTTTTGGCTCTATTTTAAATACAGCCTAAAGTATAATTTCCTTCTCATAATGGATTAATTCAGTATGCTTTGACACAAATACACAGTTACCCCAATTCAGGGCTGTGCTTCTCCACTCTCAGGTCTTCAAGTCCAAGAGTCTACAAGTAACCAGGTATTCTTCTATGCACAGACTCTCTCTTTGCCCTGGCTTCCCCACCTTAAACTCCCTCCCGACAAACTTCTGCTGTTTTACAACTAACTCCCACATGGGTCACTTCTTCCCTTTCCCTTTTTCAGCCAAGAGCAGAAAGTAATCCTGACATTGCCTGTCTCACTTAGAGCAGGAGGGATGCAAGGAAGTACTGCACTTCTCTCTTATCAATTCCTAAACAACTATAAAGATCCAACTTCTTATGTTCTTTCCTCTTCTGGATAAAAATATCTAGCGCCTTCTCAGATTATTGCTCTGAACACTTCTAATGCTTGCCAAATGGGCAAGCTCTTCGAGTTCTGAATGATTTCCACTTGGATTAAAGTATTTTTCTGGCTCAACCATCACCCATTATTCCCCATTTCAAAAGAGATTTAGTGTGGCAAAGGAGGATGCATCATTTCTTGTCCTCAGGAGATGGCAGCAGAGTCTGCGGCATTTGGTGATTAACTGAAGTTACTACGTTTTTCACAGAAATGTCCCAAACTACCAAGCCACATCTACATGCAGAAAGAATTGAATGGTCAAACAGTACTCAAAACACAAGACTGGGTTCTAAAGTGCTTCAGTAAAATGGCTACAACCCCTCTGCTACTTTCCTACCCTCTCAATCCTTCCTACTTCATGGAATGTCTTAATCTGGTTATGGAATTAAACTCAAAGTGGTCAGAGTTATAAATCAGGTTAAAGTACCTATAATAAACTGCACTGAGTTTTTTATAAACTCATTTAGAAGCTGTTAAGCCATTTGTAAGCTTGCATATAGGCAAGGTCTAAATTTACCATCCATGAAAATAAATGCAGACTATAGCTCACACTTGAATGTTTCTAGGTTCAGAAAAAGCCTAAAAATAAAGTGATTTTCAAGCTCAATTACCTTTTTTGTCCTGCCTCCAGTGCATATGACCATTCAGCAGTTTTCTCATAAACTTGGAACTTCCTCCCATACATGTTAAGCTTAGCACTGTGCCGAGCAAACGGAAACAATTCAGCAGCTCTGCACAAACTCCGTCATACTAACTCAGAGGAGAAAAAGCCCTCCCTGTTCTCCTCAGAAATATGCCAATCTTCAGGACCTTGAAAGGTTTACTCCATAAATCTGGGCAACACAAGCAGAGGTATCAGAGCTTACCCACTCTTTAAAAACACATAATATAGTTATTTTTCTGTTATGTTCAATACTCCCCAGCTGTGATGTCTCTCCTACAAAGGTAGCCAGAACAGCACATGCAAAGCCTTGGGGTTAGGAAGTTCTCTGGGGCAGCAGCTGCCTGTTGTGTAGGATGTAGCCTGCAGGACTCTTGCACAGCAAGTCAGGACCCTTAGGAACTGCAAAAGCCGAGAATTAGCTGCAAACACTTAAAAGCTGAGAGACAATCTCCTAGGAGTGTCTTACCCAAGAGTAGTGCACACTTCTTTCTAAGGCTGATTTAACACACAGCACTCTACTCCCTCTTTCAATCAGTTTTCCATCACATGGCTCAGCACGTGCTGCCGCATGACAATCTCCCAGGTGTTTCCCATCAAAAGTGGAGAGGGATTTGGTCAATGTGACAAAACAATACGTGCACAGGCACTGGGCCCTGCTTGTAACATGCATGGTCCATGTATGTGAGAATTCCGGTCACACAGCGGGTACAGGCACGCAATGGAGCACACAGGTCCTGCATTAGCCTTATGTAATGTGGTTTTTAGGGAAGGCCATCACGGAAAGGCTGGATGCCTTATTCTCATAGGTTTCATCTGAACTGAAACAGCTCAGATATACACCCCTACTTTAAGATATCAAATGTCACAGACAGCAATCAGCAAATGCTCAAGAATCAATGCAAGACTTTCAGTTTTCTCTCCTTAAAATCAGCAGCATAACTGTAATGAAAACACAAAAACACTGAGCAACAAGTGAATCAACACCATGAAAGCAGCAAAGTGCAGGGAGTATTATTTACATCTGCTCTATAAAACCAGCCAAATTACTGCAGAACCTGAGTCCCGTTCACTGGTATTTTTCCTCATGCAAACACAGTTCTAAAATAGATTTTCTAATTCAATAACTAACAATAACAACATACAATAAATGAAAAAAGAAATTAATCTCTAGAGAATCACAAGGTTCACTAACAGAACAGTGAATTACCTCAGTTTTTCAAGTCACGTTTAAGAAAAAAAAGGGAAACATAATGAGATTCTAAACTATTAAAATCATTCAGAAGGTGAGGACAGAGTGAACATAAAGCCAAGTCACACAAAACCAGGTGGAAGCTAATGGCAGTTACCAGCTCAGAAGCCGGTGTTTAACTCATCAAATAAGAGAAAACCCACAAAATTTTAAGCAGCTGAGAAAGCACAAAAATCTTCTACCAGTGGTCCTAGGTAGAAGAGGTCACCTAACCTCAAACACCCTGATGACAGAGACACTACAACCTGCTATGCATTATTAACACACATCTATCTGCTATTTCGAATTCAGAGAGTTAAGAAAGAAGGCTGCAAGCAACAAACGTTGACTACACAATCTTTTAGATCTGAAATTTCATGTCAATGAACTGGATAGTTTCTTTTTTAATTCTTTCTCAGCCAAAGTAGGCTCTTCGTAATTACAGCTGATAAAACACCAGCTGCTCTAAGGGCTTCCAAAATCACCTCTGCACTTTGTGGTGTGGGTTACAATGCAATGCATACATTCCCAGAAAAAAGAGTCAGATGGAGTCAGTTTGTTCAGAAGGACTTGTCCACAATTTTGGATTCAATACTGAAGACAGACCAGATCCCTTCAAGCACATCAGTTTCTGTGTGCTGGGAGCTGAAGCTTTAGATCTATTTTTGGACCCATCTTTTGACAGTACCTGTACTTTAGGGATCTTCACCGATCTTTGTAACTCAAAAAACAATTTGGATTTGTTCCAAAGTACCCCTGTGTAATTTATACATTCCTTTTGAACTATTCTCTAGTCCTTTTGAGTCTCATTGCATTTAAGTGGGGTTATTTTTCAATTTGAGCTCTGTTGGCATATTTGCCTCCAACTGAATTTTTAGAGAACACCTGGATTCAATATGAGAATCTGCACAAGAATATGAATTTATTCTGCACCAGAACTTGCTGTGTGGTGCTAACAGTGTTTTGGCAAGACAGGAATATGCTGTTCTTCAAAGAGATGAAAGAGTACCAGAAGAGCAGAAATACCAAGTACAGAACGCAAAGCAGTAAGTCCTGAAGTTGAACCAGTAATAAAGCTGCCTGTAAGTAAAAGTAAAGTAACAGAATTTAAGTTTGGTGCTCTGGAAGCAGAAGAGTGGTATGCAGGTTTTTGCTCCATAGATTTTTATTTTAAAAAAAAGTTACAGAAGTCCACGAAAGGAGAACTCCTGATCAATGCAAGCAAAGCCAGGCTCAGTTCCTCAGGGAGCACTGCAGCACAGCAGACAGCTCTGGCCGTGCCCTGCCAGGAGATCCCCACAGCTCCAGCCTGACATGCCTGGGCCGCTTTCCCACTCACACATCCAGGTCCCAGTAACCCTGTCCCACGGCTGACATATAACCAAAGCAAGACTAAGCTGTAGGAAACAGCAGAATGGTCAACAAAGGATAAAAGGAAACCCAGTTCCGTCGGGAGCGCTGCAGAACAACGATCGTGTCAACTGCCACCTCATCTTGGCTGATCTGTGCTGCTGCTCTTCCTGCAAACTCCACTGTCCTCATTGGAAGGTGACTAAGAGTGGGGGTGCCCCGTTTTATGGAGGGTGGTGCAGGTGGATAAAGTGTTGTCCAACATCCCAAACACACCTATTTTATGTCAGCTGAGAGTCTGTTTATTTGTAATCATCCCTGAACATCCTTCTACAGACACCTGCCAGCTCCTCACGATGTCTCAAGCTGCTTACATGTTGTAAGAACCAGCTAAGAGTCTGTTATCAAGCAGTCATGTATGACCTCACCCCTACTGCTAATAAGCTAAACCCCTTACCATTTCTTAGTAAAAGCTTAAGTGATTCAGCTTCCATTCACCCTGCCTTAAGCTGCCAAACTGGAATAATAATACCCATCATTGCATAACACCAGTTCCAAGGGGACTGGTTTAATGCTCTTTTGAGAAACAGCTGGGGAAAGCTTCCTTTGTGCCTATGAAGAAACTGAGGCACAGAACTGGAACAATCACGTTTTGTGGAGCACAAGTGATGCTGAAATTAATAAACATTAGGTGATTTAGCCAACATTGTAAAATCTGTCCCAAAGTGACCTGGACAAGGTCAGGCAGGTCATCTGACACCAAAGCACAACTGTGAGTGTAAAGGCCTCCACTCTCCTGTACAAAAACGGCACCTCAATTCCCCCATTGAGAAGGAAATGAGTGTTTTCAGCCAACCAGATTTGAAATCCCCAGTTTTCAGGAGACAGAGAGAAGCGAAGCCAGGTCCAAAGCAGCGGGTGTGCTACAGAAACATGACACAGAACACAGCTCATTTGTCATCCATCCACGCTGTACAGCCTCCACGTAGCAATTAAAGACTTAAAAACCAACGAAAGTGCTAAGAGGATGTTACACACAATAGCACTGCAAAACCACACACATCGGAGGCTGGCAGCTTTTTCCCACAGAGCGAGCGGCGCTGCTTTGCTATCGCCAGACAGGGGCGAGAGCCCGGCCAGCATCCCCCCCGCCCGCTCTGCAGATCGCCAGACCCCGCAGGGCGGGATTCCCCCGGAGCACGAGGAGCCGCCGCGTCCCGCCCGTTCCAGCGCGGGGCTGAGCACGGAGAATCCGCGCTCCGGCGGCGGCACAACCGTGACGGTGCGGGATGCCCGCGGGCAGCTCCTGCTCAGCCTAAAGGGCTCCGGCGGCGGCACCGCCGGTTTTCTCGCCGAGAGAGACTCCCCGGCACCCACCCGCCGCGGTCCCCGTCCCAGAGGGCGGGAGGGACGCAGCAACACCCCCCGAGCTCAGAGGCGGCGGCACCGCTCGGCCCTCTCTGCCTCCCGCCCGGGCCCGCCCCGCTCCCCGCTCCGNCGAAGCCCCGCCCGGAGCTGGGCACGGCTCGAGCCGGGCGCTTCCGGCGTGCGGCGCGACGCATGCGCGCGGGGCCCGGCGTCAGCTGATCCAGCGCCTCCTTTGCCGCCGCCGGGAGTCGGGCGGATTCGGGCGCGCCGGGCCGGCCCAGGTGAGACGCTCGGCCCCCTCTCCCCCTGCCTTGCACCCCTCCCTCCGCTTCTCCCGAGGCTCCGCTTCTCCCGAGGTTGCCGTCCTCTGCGGATTAGGGGGGGTCGGCTCCCGCCGCTCCCCGCCTCGCTCGGACCCTGCCCGGGAGGGACGCGGTCTCCCCATGGAGCCGCTCCCAGAGGGAGCGCGGCCCCCGGCTCTGCGGAGCGGGTGTCGCCGGGACACTGGGCAGCCGACCTTCACGGAGCCGTGTCCCCGCAGGACAGCCCGCTGGAGGCGGCCCTGCGCTTCCCCGCCCCACTTGCCAGGGAGAAGAGACCTGGAGAGCGAAACAGCCCCTGAATGAAAAACCTGCTGAGCGCTCTCGAAGACGCCCAATGAGATGCTTTAGGGTTATGCCAGAATTCCTTACGGAAGAGGAACGGGGTGATAGCGGCTGGGTTCCAGTGCTAGGTCATCCCACCATTTTGGGTGGGTGGATCTGAAGCTCTCTGTGCCTTGACCGCAGCCCAGCAGAGAGCAAGCAGCAAGGTTATGGAAGAGGAATGTTGCTGCGGGCTTCTCACTGCAGCCCATCCGTGGTAGAAGAGCCCCCTTGCTGCTTTGCAGTTGAATATACTGGTGGCACATCAAATGTCCTTCATGTTCCTGTAGCCAGTGACAAAATTCGGGTTTAGATGAGGTGTTCCAAACGTCACACTTGGCATTCACTTAAAGGCAAGAAAGAAATCTTACATGACTGGATTTGGATGATGTTGTTCATGTTACAGGTAGCTGTGACATTGGAGCGTGTGACACATATGTGTCAAGATCCATTCATTCAATGCAGTTGCCCAAAGTGATTTACTTTCTTAGGAAGAAGGTAAAGTCTTTCATCCTAAGATTTTACTGTCTTCCCTCAGAGAATTTGCACTCCTGCTGGGCATCAAAGGAAATTGGTGATAGTTTTATTCATTGTAATGCAATACTTCAGCAAACTACACTGGCTATTTGATCTAGCATGGTATTTCAAATGCTAATTGTGCTTGATGAAGTGGGGAGGGGGTGGAAAAGTAGGAAAACCTGCTGACAGACTGCTAGAAGTGATTTATTAGCAAGAACGTGCCAAATATAAACTGGCATTTGCAAGTGGAAGTTTGAGTAACTGAGGTAGATCTTCAGTATGTTGTAAGTTGTGCTATGTTTGTGCTGACTTCTGCCCTGTGCAGATCTGCAGCAGCTGAATGTTTGGCTTCTCTGTGCAATGGTCCTCCCAACCACCAGCAGAAATAAATATTTAATAATATCTACATTTTAATACTATCTATGTGAGAATATGTGAAGCAAGCTTAGAATCTACAGGTCTTTGAATTACCAAAAATACTGCAGATTATTTTGCTCTGCCTGTCAGTCTGTTACGTGAAGTCCTCTGGGAAAGCTTTATTCTTTTATGTGGGGGAAAAAAATTAGTCTTAATTTTGTGATCAGGTGGCCAAGCGTGACATTCAGAAATATTAAATCATCGTGGACACCAGCTTGAGAAAACAGGGAAGGAGAAATTAAGGCAACAGTGGAAAATGGCTGCTGCATCAGCTGACTGTTCAAAGGGGGGGTTGCAGTCTTGTGTTGCAATAGTAACACAAGATCTCTGTTTCCTGTAAATGCCACCTTGTCATTTTCCAAATCAAGAGTTATTTTCTACAGATAGTGCTAACAGGGTTGATAAGTCATTAGTGTTGCTTACTTTTTATAGAGCATTAGCTTAAATTTAGCTTTTATTTTGGTCTAAGTATATGTTAACAGCTTTATGCCTCATTGACCCTGATTCACAAAGTCTGTGGGCCTTAAGTGTCCTTCTGTTGTCTAAATGTTTTTCCCAGTATGACTGCATGCATTTATCTTCCAGACTTGCATAGGTGCTGGTGTTACACATTGTCATCCAAAGCTGCTGTAGACCAGCAGGTTACCAGATGATTCCCCTGAAGATACTTTTAGAGGCACTGTACATTCCCCCTTGTGTTTTGATGCAACAATGCTGTGTCTTTGGGTTCTCAAGCCCTGAAAGTTCCTGCTGATGGGTTTCCCTCCTGCTTTTAAATTGCATGTTTGTGAGCTATGGCTGCATTCCTAATTACTCTTTTAGAAAGAGTTAAAGAATCACAAGATAACCTGGTTGGGGTCTTTGGTTACTTTGATGTTGACCATAAAATGTTGAATGTGACTGCTGGCCAAGTAATAATCCCTCTTTTTTTTTTCCTCTTATCTTTTTAAGAAAACTCTACAAAACACAAACCATGCAACCACCCAATGCTACATTGCACGAAATATATTCTTTTCTCCATGCTTGTTTCGTTGGTTAAAAAGTGGGGGATTTTAGACTTGGAAATATTGAGGTATTGTTGAACAGTGATATCCACATGATCTTTTTTTCAGCTGGAACTGTACCAAGGAAAACAGACCATGTAGTCAACTGGAATATCATGCTCATTCATTCTTACTTGATGTCTTAAAACATGTGACTTCTTTAGTCTTCCAGCTGGGCAGAGAGAAACGGGGTCCTAGTCTAGCAGAAGAAGCAGAATGAATTTAAACTTTTCAGCCTTTTTTTCCTGTACAGAACAAGCCAATAATCACGTAAATGTCCAATATGCAAAGCTGGCTCAGACTGGATCTTCTGTTTGTCGTTGTTGTACCTTCTTCTGTGGTATAAAAAAACTTTTTGCTTGTCTTTGATGTGCTCACTCCATTCTTGCCTTTGAGAGTGGACAGCTAAGCTTATACCAAATTCTTGGGTTTGATAATTTCTCATGGCATTAAGTTCTACACTCTTATAAATATTTTTTCTTTGGTTACTTTATTTCATCCAAGCATTTATTTCTCCTGTGTTTGTCAAATTCTCAAGTTCAACGTCCCCATATCTTAGAAACATTGACCATTTGCTGCCAGCTTTTTAGACTTCTGTACATTATATGGCTATTCTAACAGACTTTGCCTCCCAAGGCCTGGCTTTACTGAAATGATACACTTACTTTGAAAACCAGTAAGATGTATATGGATAAATCCTGAAAGTCCTGGTCTAACAGAGCTTGTTACTACCACTTAACCAAATGGCAGATGAAGACCAGTTTTAGCTGCTGAATTTATTTGCTTGCTTCATCAGCTTGACTACTCCTCTGAGCTTGTGTAATGGTAAAATTCAGTGTCGGGGCTCACTCTGTTCAGAAATAATTTGTCTGACAGTGGTCCCTCTTCACAGTTCTTTTAATTTTGTCATAGTTTACAACATTTTGGGGAGTCTATTATGTTCAGATCAAAAGCAATCAGCAAGGACCAAAACTAGCATGGGAAGCTGCCTCAGTTAACCAAGATTCATTGTGTTGAACAGGTAAATGAACTAAAAAGCCTGCTGAAAATAGACCTGTTGCAGATGCAAATCCTTGAGAGAAGTGGTGTTCTAGAGGGTCTCTGTAATATGAAAGCCTTATCTTTGTCCTTCCCAATCAGTTGAAGAGTGCTTGTGTTGTAAGGATTCTCATAGCCAAGTTGAAATGTTGGTGCTATGGTGAGTTTCAGCTGACCAGTCTGCCCAGCTGTGTCTCTGCCAGACAGCATCCCAAGAAAAATGCCAGAATGTGTGCTGTGATATGCTGTGTCCTATCTTTAGGCTGCTGTAAGCTGTGCTTGCTTACTGAAGTGGTTTGTGGTGGTTCATGTAAAAAAGAGGTGGTTTGGATGTCTGTGATGCTGGTCTGTGTTCTGTGCCCTAAGCATGAAGAGCAGTCCTGTTGTGGTTGGGATGGTTGGGTGTGAGGAGGTGTAGAAAGGATATGGGAAAAGCCATTGACTTTACAGAGAGACAGCTGCGCCTTTATGGGAATAACTTATTTTAGCTGGACAAAAGCTTTTCAGGTATGCAGGTTTTGTGTAAGAGCCTGAAGAATGACTTGACAGATTTTTAGTAGCCGAGCAAACAAGAACTTCAACTAGTGGGACAAACATTTGGTCCTTGTCCTTGTTACACTGTATCATTACTTTACTTCCCACTCTGAAAGTAAGACCTTAAAAAGCAGCTCTTCGGACAAAACCCTAAAATGATATTTCTGACTAAATGCAAACTGCATTGGTAAAGATGTCTGAATAGGCAATTCTGTTATGTGAATTGCCTATAGATCTTTGAAATTTTGGGGGTTTTGTTATCATGAGATAAATTTGCATCACGTGGTAGATATTCAGATAACCACCACAATATATAGTTTAAACAATATTAGAATTTAATATGTTGGAAGGCCTCTGGCTGTTCTAAAGAAGCTGTAAATACTTCAGGTAATTGAACATAAAATTTCCAAATGAAGCTTAACTTGCTTTAAAACACGAAGATGCAGTTTTCTGTTACAGGAAAAGTCAACCTCAACTTAATTTCCTTTTACTGGAATCCAGTGCCAATAGGTGTACTGTGATTCCAACCAGGTGTTTCATTATACCAAAGGTGCTAGGGATGCTATCTGCTAGGGATGTTGGATCTTTCTCAAAGACTTTCATGCAGACTCACTCCTGGTTCAGCTCTTCAAACTAGCTGTCAAATACCTTGCACAATAAACTGAGGATTCCGTAATATCCTGACTTTAAAGATGGTCTGAAACTTAAGTGTAATGATGAAATGCTTATTCCAAACTCATACTCGGTATTTTAGCCATTACACCTGGGGAAAGGGGTTAGGCAGTAGTGAGACTTCAAGAGGAGATGAATGTGTTTTAATGAGCCCAAACAACTCATGTGATTCTGCATGTAAAACTGAGCTTGACTTAAAAATCTAGCAATAGGTCTTTGGTCAAATTGCACACCTTTTGTCTCTTGAGGTAAGCTCTTCAACTCTTCAGAAGTGACTCTGCTGAACTATAGTAAAGTTTGCTGTTATAGTTGCTTACAGCTATGTATTCATCCCACTTTAATGTTTATCATCTTAAAGGTTAGAGCAACAAAAAGTATTTCAAGTAACAGTGCCAAATACACCTGAAAACCGAATGACTTTTACTTAATAAAAGCTAGGGTGGATTTTAGTTTGGCAGTAATGTTAGTGAGGTTAATGAAAACTGTTCATCTAGAGGAAATGACGGAGCATTCAACTGAGCAGATAGCTGCATGACTTTTCAACCCTAGCAGCTAGATGACAGGATCAGGATAAGAAAAGGTCTCTGTAGAACACAGAAATGAATTTTGTGTTAGTGTTCTGCATTATGGTTTGGATTTCAGTTGCATTAGATCTTTCTTTTGTGTGGAAGTCTATCAAGCCAAAGAAAGGGCAGATTGCGTGTTAGGCTGAAAGGAATGTCAAATTTTTCACAGTAGTAAAATTGTGAAGCAGTGTAGCAAGTAAGAGCTAAGGAGAGACTCATCAGTTTCCACCTCTGGAGAAGCCTCAGCTGAGAGGAAAGAATTGGTATGAAAAATGGTAGCATATGAGTCAGTTGATGAACATTTTTTTCACATGGACAATGTGGTTTTCTCTAGTGACAGGAGTATTTTAATGAGTTTAACTAGGAACTTTATCAATTCTAGATATAACATGACAGCTGTGTTTAGTGTTTGAAGGCCGCTTATCTACTGAGCTGATCAGATTTTCAGTGGGTCAAAGCAGTTATGCAATGAACACCTTGCCAGCCTTTCTATCTAGTTTTATTTTTGCTGCTAACTTCTTGGTCATGTTCAAACAGCTTTGTTCTAGTACTGTTCTGGGCTAACTGAAGGAATTTCCCAAGATGCTGATTAAAAGCTTGGGTGCTTGAGTAACAACTTGTGATGGTGGTACATCTTGCACGAACAGACTTCACACCCTTGCTTTAGGAATATATACTTTATGTTATATATATGTATCAAATATAAATATATTGTTATATCTTTAGCTTGTATGCAAGGCATGATGTTTGTTTGAAGTATCAGACTTGTATGTATTGGCAGGCCCACAGGTAAGTCCCCGTCTGTTTTTGGGAAGAGGACAGTAGGAGCTTGTGATGGACTTAATGAATTCAGTGTCGCATGGTCTCACTTTGTAGCCATCGTTTGCTGCAATGACAGTGGCAGCATAATTCTCTTTCCTTGAATACATCTGGATTTACATGTACATGTGCTGAGCAAAGCAAGCCTCATGTGAGAGGAAGGGGCTTATAGGAACCCAAGGAACATGTTCTGTGAAAGATAAATTGTCTTGTAGGGTTGCAGATGGGTCCACAATACATAGCTGAGCATTGCTTAAGCAGGTTCTGGATTTATCCAGAGTAGAGGCAGCCTCAAAGAGCCCTGTGACAACTGAAAACATATGAATAACTAAATGGAAAAATGTCCATATTGTTGAGTTATAAGAAATAATCTTTCCAGCTCAGAGCCTATGGCAGGAAGGTCCGTGCCGTTCGCTTCACAATGTCTGTGTCGTGGGAAGACTGAGCCACACGGTTGTGTGGAGCACGGGCCGTGACTCCTGCCTGGTTTCATTGGAGTGCAGATGACACAGTTGGAATATCAGTGTTTGATATAGCAGAGGATTGTGCTGCCATATAGAGCGACCTGGACACACTGGAAAAATAGGCTGCCAGGAATCCCATGAAGTTCAACAAAGGGAAGTGCCAAGTCCTGCACCTGAGGCAGGATAACCACATACCCTGCTGCAGGCTGAGGACTGACTGAGTACTGAGAAGAACTGGGGGTCCCCAAGCTGAACATCAGCTGACAATGTGCCCTTGTGACAAAGGCAGCCAGCACTATCCTGGGCTCTGTCTGGAAGAATCCCAACAACTGGTTCAGGGAGGTGTTTTTTCACCTTGGTTAAGCTTGATGGAAACCACATCTGGAGTGCTGTGTCTGGTTCTGGGTTCTCCGGTAGGAGAAAGATGTGGCTTAATGGTGTGCATCCAGAAAAGGGCCACAAAGACTTTTAAGCATTTGGAGATAGGAAAAGAGGATGAGAGAGCTGGGATTACATAGCCTTAGGAAAAGAAGGCTCTGAGAATCTTATTGTAAAGTACATAAACACTTGATGGGAGGGAGCAAAGAGGATGGAGCCTGAGTCTTCTCAGTGGTACCTGCTGAAGTAACACGACGCAATGGGTACAAACTGAAATACAGGGAATTCCCTTTAAACATAAGAAAACACTTTACTGCAAGGGTGTCTGAATGCTGCAACAGGTTGCCTAGAGAGTTGAGGTGTCTTCGTCCTTGGAGGTAATGAAAACGTATCGGGATGTGGCCCTGAGCAGCCTGCATCGCAGGGCATTGGAAGTAGATGCTTGCCAGAGGTGCCTCCCAGCCTCAGCAATTCGGTTGTTTAGTGACTGAGAAATCTGGAGTAATTTTCCCTGCTGTGCTACAGTAAAATTATAACTCTGCATGATATGAAGGAGCAGGTTTCCTGAGAATACTTCTGGGCTTCCTTTCCCAGTGACCTCTGTTAGAGTTCTGTTGTATTTTCATGTTGTTTTTTTGTGGGACAATATCCCGAATTCTAGATATGAAAATGCTGCCAAACTTCTGCATTTGTCTAGTAATTCAGGCACTGTATTTTTTTTTAATACTTCCTCTTAAAGATATCATCTGTTAGAAGGGGAAGTATAAACTGTCCTAGTTACAGGAAATCTGTGGCAGTGATTATCCTATTATTTATGAGGTCCTTGCATCAGATCTTCAAGTAGCTGGACACTGGGATTTATGCACTGTGCCAGAGTCTGCTCAGGTGAACACAGTAAATGTCGGCAGTCTTGAATCTGAAACATCACTCCAGTGTGACACTAAGCTGATTGTCCAGTGTGGGTGGTGATCTTTGCTATCCTGTAATGTCTAGGTTTTTACTGAGAAAAGGAGGAGGGAGTATGATTTTCTTTGGAAAACTGTATTTGGCTACATTTTACTGCTCATGCTTATTAAGCTTTCCTGGATATCAAATGTAAGGGCTCATATTCTGACTCCATTTTTGTACCCTTGGAAATCAAAACACATTGGTCTGTTTCATCCATACTAAAATCTATGACCTTAGTTCAAAGTTATTCCAGCAGAATGAATCCTAGCACTGGCGACTTATTAATGTAATACTGCTGCTTCTGAATTACTGATACCGTGCTGTTCACTACAGTTTTGGTTAGTGTCTAAGCTTTTGAGCCAATTTGAAGCGTTGGTAATCCTAGAACTTGTGAAGATAGACTTGAGAAGTTGTGAAGACTGCAAGGAGCTCTTCAGCTTTGTGCATATTCTTAGGGAGGGATCACACAGCTGCCCGTGTTCCGTACAGGGCACAGGGCAGTGCCTGTTGATCTCTGAAAACAGATTCCAGCAGCTGTCACTCAGGGTGGCACAGCAGTCTGCTTTGTTGAGGTGCTGGATGTTGTGCAATTGCATTACTGCTTCTGCTGGCCAGGGGAAGGGCTTCTGAGCATAAGGAAGCCCCACAAGACTCTTGGAGGCAATCAGTACTACATACTCAAGCAATTAGTATTGCAGTGTCTCCATCG
Source organism: Ifrita kowaldi (assembly GCA_013398055.1). Taxonomy (NCBI): domain Eukaryota; kingdom Metazoa; phylum Chordata; class Aves; order Passeriformes; family Cinclosomatidae; genus Ifrita; species Ifrita kowaldi. The sequence goes on from VZRS01007016.1 coordinate 134,688, forward strand.
CCTCCCTGTGCAGTCTGTTGTTAAACAGTTGTTCTGTTAAGCTCTTCCAGAGCAGAGCACACACTGACATGGCTGTAGTGCACTGGAGGGCTGGCAGGTGAACGGATTCCAGCAAAAAACATGCATCTCTTCCAAGGATTTTTGTGAAGTTGTATGCACCACTCGGGACATTGGATTCACCGGCTTTGTGGGAGGCCCTTAATGCAAATGCCGAAGCCTTTTAATTTCTTCTGCTCGGTCCTGTGCAGTAGGCAGGGCACAGATGGGAGTTCAGCTGGGCTCGAGGTGGCTGGGATTGCTATTGCGGCATTCCTCGGTGCTGGTGGGAGAGAGAGGGAGAGACTGATGACTCATCAAGTCAGGTGGTTATGCCTCTGCTGTGTGTCAGAAATTTCTTTCCCCTCTGCAGCAGGCTTTCTCATCCCTCTGTGTAGGGGCACTAGAAGGACAATTATTTCGCAAGTGGTGATGCTTCACTGCTGAATTCTAGCTTTTGAATTAGGCCTGGGGATTTTTGTTACTCTCTGCTTCTGCAAAATAAGGTAAGGATCTGTGTTTATGTGATAAAATTGTCATGGATTTTTTTCCTTGCTGCAAGAAGGCTCCTTCTAAAAATCTCATCCAAGTCTGAATTTTGGAAAGATCTTTGTGTTAAGGCAGTTCATCGTGTAAATGCTGCATCTGATCAAATGTTTGATGCAAAGCCCAGGAACTGTGATAGAAAATGGGTTTCTCCAACATCGAGAGCAGGGCAGTTACATTTTTGGGGCTACTGTGTAACCAGATTACTGCTGGGGAGAAACCAAGATAGAGAGCTCAGGTTATGCACTCTTTCTTGTTTAATTAGGACTTTAAAATTAGTGTAATGAATCACCTTTTAGTTGGAGAAGGGTCTGCTGCAAGTAATATTTTGGTTTCTGGCACTATTAATTAGAATATGACTGCTAGAGCTTAAGAGCACGTTTGAAATCAATTGGTGAACTGTTTTAGATAAGGAAGATATAAATTGTAAAGGATAAAAGATTCATCTTTACTCATAAGGGAATTAAAATAAGCTAATATCCTATGTAAGTGTGCTAGTGGACTTTTATAGGAGGGAATTGCATATAGTGCCTAATATCCTGTGTTGGCAAGAGGCCTGTCAAAGGCCTTAGGGACTCCATAGATTTCTAAAATGGCCAGCTGCCATGGCTTCTGGGGTAAGTACATGTTTTAGGGAATTTCATTTTCTGTGAGTACTGGCAATGAAAATGTCTTAACAGGGTAGGAAGGTAAGGCAGTATTTTGGCCCTCAAGGACTTTTCCATATAAATTGAAAATCTGTAGTGCTGGTACACCACCACAAGAAAATGATGCAGAGATAAATAACAGCTTTTTTGTTTTTTCCCAGTTTGTATTCAGTGTTAAAAGATGTGTAGCCCCTTAAGAAAAGAGGTCAGCCTGGCTGGGTGGGCACTGGCTTTGTGTAGACTGTAGTTTGGATGTATAGTGGAGGTGAAACAAAGGTGAGGAAGAATTCACACATTCTACACTTGAAATAGTTGATAGGTATGTGTTTAAAAGCTGTTGGTGCAGATGCTAGAGATCATGATAAAGACAGGGTTTATTAGTGTGTTGCTAGGTGGTCTAGTGGAGGAATCCCCTGCTCTTTTACTTGGCTTGGCCAGTAATTTGGAAAGGTGACTGTAGGAGGGGAGAGAGAGAGAGAGAGAGCAGAGCAGCCACAGGAACAAGAGAGGCAGGTGCTGGCTTGTCAGGATGTTGCCATTTAACTGCAGAATGGCTGTTCTGAGGTTCTTACTTGCCTCCCTAAAAGATAAACAGTTGCTTCAAACAGGTTTTGATTATGAAGAAAAGTTAATTTAAATTAAAACTGGCCCAGTGTTCCTGCTTTTCCTTGCCTTTGTAATTTGACTCTTTCATGTGGGATGTTGTCTAATTGCCAGGCTGTGTCAGTAATTCAGTTACGAGAATGTGTTTTAACTCTCTACTGTGCTTTTATAGAAGATTTTGGTAGTAGGACACTGAACGTTGTTCTGTATGGTATGTTGAAGTAAATGTTTAATTTGGATTTATAAGAACAGCTGCATCTTTTGGTATGAACAGTAATTGTGCTTGAGTTTCGTAATGTTTTAGTTGTTAAAAGCAAAAAAGATGAGATAGTTGTGTTAGTCAGATCAGAACCAGCTCATACCAGCTGCTCAGGAACTGCAGATTGCTTGGCGAGGACCTCCCCTTTGCCATTTGTCAGGGGAGGCATTTGAGAAAAAAACAGTGAAATTAAAATTGTCTTCTGGGTCTAAACAACAGGCAGTGTGAAAGATAACCTATGGCTGTGGAGGGTAGAGGGATCGAATGGGTATCTGGCTCAGCCTTTGGTCTCAAGACCAGCTAGCAGGTGTGCTCCAGGCTGCTGGTGGCTGAGCCATGATCAACTGTTGTGGTGGCTGCTGTGGAATAAATCAGTGGCAGCCATGACAGACAGTACACTCCAGGGAGACATGGAGCCTGGAAGAAGCTATTCCTTCAGGATGGATAGGGGTTTGGAATTGTGGGAGATCTTTTTCTTACGGAGCAGTGCCACCAGTTTAAAACTTACAGATCAGTAAAGAGGCTGAGGGGCAGAGGACTTGTATTGTTATATTAAAAAGCTGGAAAACAGTTGCAGGATTTCAGGAATAGCAGATGTCAGCTACTGCTCCCAAAGAATAGGCAAAAATGTATCCTTCAGTTGTGCAATGTAGTTGTTGCCTTGCTTATTGTACATGGGGCAGGTTTTTAGGCCTGGGTATGCCTTTGTATTTGCTGCCTTGTGGAAGATGCTGGGTTAGATTAGGCTTCTTCCAAAGACTGGACGTGAGTGTCAGCAGATGCCTCCCAGTTCCTGTCACCAAACCAGGGGCCTTGCTGTTGATTAGCACAGAAGGGTTCTGTGCTGGGGCTGCCATCGTGCACCTTTCACCAGTGCTGTGTCCTAAGTGTGTCAGTACAGGAGGAATGGGAGGAGAGTGGCCTTGCAGTTCTCTAACACCCAGCAGTTTCCAAGGTAACACACAGCATGATAAGGGCTCACAAAGCAAAACCACTAAATCCTCTGATCTACGGCGGAAGCAGGACGACCCAACTGATGGCCACAGGACACACATGGCTGGAGGAAGTCTGTTGATAAAACTGCTTTTCCAGTGCCAGTTGTTTAGATTCACTAAACAGTTACTGGCAAGAGATGACAGCCTGTTGTTTAACTGTTGCAAGTTGGGGGTTTTGGCCATTATTCAGCACAATTCTTCTGTAATGCTCCGTGGATTTCACTGGGAGCAAAGACTGCATAATATGTAGCTGTGAGAAGCACAGAAAGTGCTCACAGTGTTTGTGTGCTGGTGCTTCTGAAAATGCATGTTTCCTCCTCTAAGCACTGTGATATTCAGCAGCTTAAGATAGCAAAAATTGAATTTGCTCAATTAATATTTGTAGTATTGCATTTTAGAGACTGGTGGCAGTAAAGCAGACCCAGAACATTCTCTTGCTCACTCAGAATCATGGAAAACTCCATCTTTTGAAGGAGGGTAATGAGATGTGGAAGACAAAAAAGAGTTTCTGTTGTTTAAATATCCTGTTAGCAAGCTTAAAAACAGTGCAGCAGTTTTAGGGCATTGTTGTACTGCATTTTTTTCATTCAGTAGCCTTCTGTGGAGCATATTATGGAGTGATGTTCTACCCCTGTGTTTCTGCAATAAGGAGTCTCAGATCTTTTGTCTGTTTAAATGAGTTACTTTTTAACTTTTTACAGCTTTAAAATCAGTGTGGTTAAGGTGCTTCAGGCTTTGAGTTCAGAATAGTTTTTAACTGGAAACAAGAAGAGAACAGAGGGGAGGAAGAGGAGGAACTTAGTACACATGCGTGTTCTTCAGGACTGACTCTTATTTTTTCCTTTTGTACAGTTGAACAGGCAAAATGGACTTTTCCAAACTCCCCAAAATCCGTGATGAGGACAGAGAGGCTTTTGTTGGCTATGTTTATGGAGTCTCAGGACCTGGTAGGTATTATTTTGTAAAGGAAATAATGAATTTTGTTTTATCTAGGATCTCATTAATCTTCACTGGAAGCAAAGAAGTATAAAAGAGTTCTGGGTGGTGCTTTTTGTCTTTTTTTGGGGGGAGACTTTAAGAAGGACCACCAACAGTTGCATAAACTGTTAAACTGCTAAAAAGATGTTAATATTAATTAATCTTTGTAAAAAATGTAATGAGCAGAAGCAGGCAGTTGAATAATAACAACAATAGTAAAACAAAAGGTAAGCTTTCTGTATGAGGTAAAGGCCCTTGGTTGGAAATCTGCAGGCCCAGTGTACTAAGTTTCTCCAAAAGGGTGTGAAATATATAGTCCATTCTCAAAGGAAGTTTGCCCCTGTGATTTCTGAAATACTCAAGTCCCTGTCAGTGTGAAGATGTTCTGTGTTACTGCACCATGGGCTGGGGGAGCTCAGCAAGGAGCCACAAGAGTCAGGCAAGGTGGCAGAATGTGGTGGGAATGCAGCTGGGAGAAGGAGTACTCTTCCTTCATCTTCATCAGCTGAAATAGTTCAGGCTCTGATAGGAACAGCTTTTGAATACATGCAGACTGCTGGCTTTTCTGCTCCCTTCTGCATTCTCTTCAAGAGCTGAAGAAAAGGATGGGAATGTGAGAACTGAAGATTAATGAGTATTTTTGTTAGTGCAACGTATTTGATGAATAAGAAATTCCCTTGGCTTGTGTCTGCCTAAATAGACACAGTTTTTTTAACTGCAAATTCCTGAACTGTGGAAGTAGTACTTAGAAACAATGTTAAACTGACACAGCTTTCTTTTCCCAGAAGTGGAAAATGTGTTTTTGTGTAAATATGTGAACCCTGTGTGCGTTACTGATATCATAATATACTAGACATAATAAATTTTGTTCTAAAGAATCTAGGACCTCATATAGGACCTGCTGAAATCTAATTCAAAGCAGCAGGAAGTCTCAGGCCTAAAACATGCTGTACAACAGTCTTCACCTGTTGAAAGTTAATTTAAGTGCCCTAAGATAGACATCACTTTGCTACAAAATGTAGCAAAAAATAGTGTTTTCTTAAAAGCTTTCTAGGTATCACTTTAGATGCAAGGATATGTACTGCCTTTAGCAGGTGCCTTGGCTTGATCTGTCCATGTTCATGTCAGCATCCAGATGCTACCGAGGTAAACAGAAGTTGGAGTGACTTGAAAATGCTGGCCCCCAACCACAGGTTTATGTAACTACCAGGCATTGGACAAGTTTTGCCATTTTCTTGTGTGTTTTAATTTAGTCAGATGGGAATGTGGCCCAGCTCACGGCAAGGGACAAGTGCCTACATAACTTGTTTGTTTATCAAAGTTCAGGGCATATCACACCCTCAACATTTGCAATCTGTCAAGATAGATAAGAGGAATTATGGCATGAATTGTCCTGTGAATTACTGCATTCTCATAGTGCATAAAGGACAGAGTGAAAACTGATGGAAAACTTATTCTTTTGACTTTGAAAATAGAAATACCAGGAGTTGTGGCATCCTTTCATGAAGTCAAGAATGTGTATCTGATATGGGTGAATACCAGGTTCATGCTGTGCAGTTCTTACTTAACTGGTGATGAGCATATTTCCTGAGCTGCAGGGAAAATACTCACCTATGTGCCCATCTTTTCCAGTGGTCACAGCCTGCAACATGGCAGGTGCTGCCATGTATGAGCTGGTCCGAGTAGGACACAGTGAGCTGGTGGGGGAGATCATCCGGCTGGAAGGTGATCTGGCAACTGTCCAGGTGTATGAAGAAACATGTATCCTTTTCACTGCTCCCTCTGGGCCTGCCAGACCACACAGTCCAGAGTACAGTGGTGATTAGGGTGAAGATGATGGAAATAAGCCCTTGATACTCTGGGTTCTGGCAGCACATCTGTTCTGCATGTGTTTTGTAAATTTTGATGGTTTAGAGGTGAATCTTACCTTGTGTGGCTGTGTAGAAAGGAGACTTTTTTTAACTCGAAACCAAGTGTGTACCTGAGAATTTGAGTGCATTTTAATGCATCTTTGTTAAGGCACTTGACAAATGTCAACCATAAATGGCAAAACTAAGCAATATTTGTTGCATCTTTTTCTTTGCTTTTGATAGCTGTGCTTGTGTAACACTTAAATAAGAAATGCAAAGTGGGCAGGATGCCTTCTTCTGGGCAGAGTATTTTGCCAAGTGTAATTTGTTTGCTTCTTCAGTGGGCTTACAGCATCTTGGTCCAGTTATGATGCAGCATGTATTCTAAAATCTAGGCAACTTAAAATATATTTTGTATTACATATGTATGAGAGTGTGTCAGAAAAGAAGTCGTAAAACTTGAAGCCAGGCCTCTTCCCCCCCTGCCAAGGGAGTTGTGTGTATCTGTAGAGCCTAGGAAAAAGGCTGTGCTGGCTCCCAAACCTTGTTTCTGAGGAGCTTGCTGGTAAACTGCTGGCTAGGTCCTGTGTCTGCCTAATAATTTATCATTTTAGATGGCATCATTGTTACAGTATCGAGTAACTTTCCATCAGTACATGGAACAAGTTTGAGTATAGTTTCCTTTTAATTTCCTGTTGAGAGGAAACTCAGTCATAGGCCTCTCTGAAATCAACTTGTATTTAATCTCTTGAGTTTTGTATAAGTTTTGGAGGTTTCTTTTGTATTCTAGCAGGCCCATCTGCCAAGGTGCTGGGCCTTTGCAGAGAAAAGTCCATTGTGCATCTTTGGAGCTTAGGTAGTGCACAGGCCTGACAACTTGATACAAGAGGGGAGGGCAGTAGTGCTGGTCTTAGACCAACTCCTTTTAAAATCAGGCTGCTGTTGAAAACAGCTGTGCAAGGCTCAAGATTAAAACAGTTGTGCTCTCTAAACAAATTCTGAAGTGAAAAATTCCATATTTCATAACATAATCTGACTTTAACAGCCTAATCTGTTTTCTAGGTTTGGAAATGTAAGAAATGTGTGGAGTTTTGTCATCCCACTGCCTGGCACTCCAGTGAGCTCATCCATATTAGTTGCCATTAGTTGCCAACAACAGTTGACTTGAACAAATGATGGTAAAGAAGAGTATTTGTCACTACTTTGCCTCTCTGGAGGATGGTGAACTTTGCTGCTTGGGCAAATTCAGAATTTAGTATAAAGCCTACATGCTTCTCAAGTGGTGATGTGTAACATAGTAGTAGTATTACCTTAGAGTCAGAAAAGGGGTTTGAGAGTATGATGTTGTGAACCTGATGACTTCTGCCCAGTTTCTTTTCCTTGTTCTGGACGAACTTTTCCTCAGCAAATCTTCAGCTGGTGTCTCTGTGGGAGATCCTGTGCTCCGTACTGGGAAGCCCCTGTCAGTGGAACTGGGGCCTGGCATTATGGGAGCTATTTTTGATGGTATCCAGAGACCTCTCTCAGACATCAGCTCTCTGACTAAAAGTATCTATATCCCTAGAGGTGTCAACGTGTCAGCTTTGAGCCGAGATGTCAAATGGGACTTCGCACCTTCCAAAAATCTGCGGGTAGGTTCTGACAAACCTGTCTTCTTCCCCTCTTGCTCCTCTACCCGCAGAGCTTAGGGCTGAAGCAGTGTGCTAAGGCTCTGACTGCTGGGACCTGTGGTTAATGCTGCATTTATTGAAGTTTGCAGAAAAAGGAGTGCTAGGAGGTCGTAGTGATGTATGAGACTGGATGGGGATCACCAAAATTTACTTGATGTGACTCTGTGTTGCTGCTGCATATGAGAAATTTACAGAGTTGTAATGTATTTACCAAACCATAAAGGAATTTGTGGATTGCAGTAAGCATTAGCAGGAGCGGGTGTTACCTGAGTAAAAAGAATGACTGCAGCACACATTTTGCAAATGCTGAAGATAGCCTTAGAGCTGGAAAATGTCATGGCTTTAGCCCTTTGCAGCATCTTTTTTCCAATCCTGCAGGTTAGCATATGCTATCCTTTCTCTTCTTAGCACATTAGGTTGAGAGGTGGAAAAAAAACGAGGAAAATTCCTCCTGTCTGTTAGTAATTGCTCCTGTCTGAGCCTTGAAAAGCACTTGAGCACAGGTAGTGTTGCTAGCAAGGCTGTTGGAGTAATGAGTTATGTAAATGGGCTACTGTGCTGTAACAAGGCGTTTATAAAAGGGGTAATCATAGTGCTAGACTTAATAGCTGTAGTATTTTTTACAGTTTTTCAAGGTTCTTTTTTAAAACTTATGACTAATAGATCTGTTCTGATTTTAGGTTGGCAGCCACATCACTGGTGGAGATATTTATGGTGTGGTGAATGAAAACTCCCTGATCAAACACAAAATCATGCTGCCCCCACGGAATAGGGGAACAGTTACATACATTGCTCCTCCAGGGAACTATGACACTTCAGTAAGTCTCCCAAGCAGCAGTTGCTGGTATATTCCATGTCTCTTTTGTAAGGCTGATGTACTCTTTCTGTTCTGCATGAGGCCAGCTAAAGTGTTCCATGCAACAAGGTGTCTGAGTTAATGATCACTTCTGCTACCCTGCCTGCAGGGATTGCATTATTCTTTTGTGCAGCTACTTTCTATGTATATGGCTTCCCAATGGCACTTCACTATGCCATGTTTGCTGACCTCTGTGGGGATCTACAGTATCTTATGAATATGTAAAATTCGGTTGCTCTTCAAAAGCATGTTTTTAATATATGCTGTATCTTGCACTGTTTTCCCCAAGTGGGATTGTAAATATGGGAAAGAGCCTTCCCTCAGGAGGTAATGATTGCGTGTTGAGGTTCTAAGAGCTCTGTGGTGTTGTCAAAGGCCTGTGCAGAGTAGTTAAAATGAGAATTTGTCTGCTGGTCCAATGTGCAACTGTTTGCTTACTTGTCATGTCTGGTGCTCTCTGTTAGGATGTTGTGTTAGAGCTGGAGTTTGAAGGTGTGAAGGAGAAGTTCACTATGGTGCAGGTCTGGCCTGTACGTCAAGTCCGTCCTGTTACTGAGAAGCTGCCAGCCAATCATCCTTTATTAACTGGCCAACGAGTCCTGGATGCCCTCTTCCCGTAAGTACTTCCTTTTATTTTCTACTGTGTCAGAAATCTCTCTCTTAGGGGGAAGCAGAGGCAGGAGGCCTTAGAGCCTTCAATTTTTTTTTAAGGGTAAGCTTTCACCGTGTGTCACAGCATAATCTCAAAAAGTATTTAGCTGAATTTCTCATATTGCTTTATTTGGCAGCTGAACCCACTGGTGGAAGAAGGAAGTTTAGCAAAACTGTTCTAGTGTATTAATTTAGAAAAGACTGGACATGCATAAACTTGACATAACCATGTCACAACTGCAGAAAGGCTAAAACTTTCAAGTTTGCTATCTTGGTTTTAATGCATGAGTAGGATATCTTTCCATGGTTTTGAGGATGTGTAGTTTCCAATGATTTTGAGGTTGCACTTAGGAAAACTATTGCACTTAACTGTAACACAAACTGTTTATTTAAGCAGCTAACTTCTAAGACACTGGATTCAGTTATTTTGGTCCTAAAATACTGTGCTGCTTATTCTATAACTAAGAATATGTTCTATAACTAAGCACAGCTAAGTACAGTTGTCCTTTTCTTAGCATTTGCATTCCATCACTGCTTCCAGCTGTGAAAACTGCTATGTTTCAAGCCCAAAAGTCATGCTGTTGTGTCAGCATAAGTCATGTACTTCAGGTACAGGAGAAGAAAAGGATGATTTAATCCCTCGATTTTTTGATTTAGTGAAATACCTCTGTGCTTCTCACCCAGAACACTGAATGTGACTCCTGTCATTCTGCTTTTGATGAGGGAGTTCTAGTGGAAAATATATTCTAAGATGGGAAAGAGCTGGTTTTTAGTTCCTTGCAAATCAGAGTCCTTTTTCTTTACTCAGGTGTGTACAAGGGGGTACAACAGCGATTCCTGGGGCATTTGGTTGTGGAAAGACTGTGATCTCACAGTCTCTTTCAAAGTACTCCAACAGTGATGTCATCATTTATGTAGGCTGTGGAGAACGAGGAAATGAAATGTCTGAAGTACTGAGAGATTTCCCTGAGGTTAGTATGGAGATTTCATGGAGAGTAAACCTTCCTGGGAAGACTTGCTATTGTACTGGTATTGTAACTGAGTAAAATATCATGGTGGTAGAGTGACTTCAAAAGATCGTCTTGCCTGCCTTGAAGCTCTGGCAAAAATCTCTTTTGGCTTGTTCAAGAATTATTTCAGTGGCCCCTCAATAAATATCTGGACAAGTTTTTGGGTGTACCTTCTAAGTTGTTTAAAATAAAGCCAGAATGAATGCCAGAGAGCAATTTAGCACAGTTGTAAGCATCTTATCCGTCACTGGTCGTGTCTCTAACTTGACCTCACATAGAAAATGCAGCATCCATTTACAAGTTGCAGGGTGGTGATACAGTTACCAGGTATTAGTTCGACAGGTTAAGCTTTGGAATACCTATGAATGAAGTAGAAAATACCTTGTTAATGAAACAATAACAACCAAGCAACAGATTTACCAATCTTTGTACTCGTTACTATGTTTTAGTGAAGTTGTTGTGCTGGGATCAGATAGTATCAACTGGCAGGTGCAAACTTCCCTGTCAGAAATAAGGGGTAAAAAGCTTGGGTGTGTTGATCAATGACAAGGTGGAAAAGTCAAGCTGAGGTGGCCTTGAAGAAGATAAATCCCAGGATATTAATAAGTAGAATTCTACACAAATGTCAGGGTGTGCATTCTGTTGTTCAGGTGCTTGTGAGGCTTCACTGAGGTAATAAATGTGGTTTTATGTCCAGTTGTCAAATACTAACTTGGCTTGTTGTAGATGGGGGAAAAAACTCTCAGATTCCTTATGACAGGAAGCTAAGAATTTTTAGCTCTTTCAGCCTGGAAATCTGAGAGAGAATAAGGTGCTTCCTTGTGCAGTGGATTTGTCATTACTTATTTGAATGGGGTCAACAGGGATTTGGCCGTTGCAGAAGATAAGGTGAGGTTGAAGCATGTACATTAAAGAGTTAAGCTGTATGCAGTCTGAAAGACAAACCAACATATCCTAAAATTTTGAATCTCATCTCTGCTCTTGGTAGAATAGCTGTGAGGAGAGTATCCTGATACAAGGCAAGTAAAAAAAAAGTGAAAAAAAACCAAGCAACCAAAAAAATTAACAAAAAAACTTGCTGCTGTTACAGTTCGGTTTTTTTTTTCTTTTCTTGCATTTTAGCTAACAATGGAAGTTGACGGCAAGGTAGAAAGCATCATGAAGAGAACAGCTCTGGTAGCAAATACTTCCAACATGCCCGTGGCTGCCAGAGAAGCCTCCATCTACACTGGTAAGATTTACAAGAGGATAGAGGAAGTTGTGTGTATAAAGCAAGCCATCATGCTCTAGTATTTTCAGTTCCTGAGATGGCCATACCAAGAAGCCTGTTTACTTTCAGAAGTGAACTCTTTCAGACCTTGCCTGCACCAAGTCTTAGTATCTTAATTGAATCTGACTTGCTTGCATATAATTGCCATTTCTGAATATTGAGTAAATTTTGTTTATAAGGTCAACTTACTGTGCCAGGACTTATGTAGGTTTTCTGCATGTGTTAATTCTGTAAGCTTTTGGTTTTGACTAGCTTTTTGCTGACAAGTGCAGCCATTTAATAGACAGGAATAGTATTCTCTGAGTTGGCAGACTAGCCTTTCCTTTGCAGCCTCTTAAAGGCCTTTTTAAAGTTCTTTTTTATGAGCACTTGTCAGATAATTCAGATAAAACATGACCTTTTCTCACTCTTGTATTCTGGTGGTTTGAAAGAGAAGGAGACATTTTACGGTAAGAAGAGTCTTTGTTCATGGTTTCAGTAAGGGAAAGAGTAGCATCAGTGACATTGCAGTGTCTCTTCAAAGAAATACATGTGAATGTAAAATGAGTCAGAGTGGTTCATAAACAAAAATGAGGAGAGTGAGAAGAAATAAACAGCAACATTAGAAAAAAAGATGGCAGGGACATAAAGCAGGAAGAAAGAGTAACTTCCATTGTCTGTTTCCATCAAAATGCAAGCTCAAAAAATTTGGTTTCTTTGCATCTTTCTGGCAATATGTAAGTATAGAATTCCTTTCTGAACTGCAGCACGTTGTTGTCTTTGTTACAGGAATCACCCTGTCCGAGTATTTCCGGGATATGGGCTACCATGTCAGTATGATGGCAGACTCTACTTCCCGATGGGCTGAGGCCCTCAGGGAAATCTCAGGGCGACTGGCTGAAATGCCAGCTGGTGAGTAGTCTCTCCTCAGTCTAGTCTTGTAAATGCAGCCCTTGAAACTCAGAGCCTCTGACTGAATCTCTGTGTGTTGGTGTTTGCAGACAGTGGTTATCCAGCCTACCTCGGTGCCCGCCTGGCCTCTTTCTATGAGCGAGCTGGGAGAGTGAAGTGTCTGGGAAATCCTGAGAGGGAAGGCAGCGTCAGCATTGTCGGAGCGTGAGTGTTGCATTGCTTTGCCTCTGCACTGACTGCAGTTCCTCCTCTCTGTTTTTGTATTTCACAGCACCTATTTTTCAGACAAAAAGGTCTTGTTGCTCTGTGCAGCTGCAGAACTTAAAAATGTGGGAATGAGTAGGTAGATACTTAGTCTCTGTTCACCCAGAACTGCTGCTAAATTGTGTGTGGGGGCAGAAGGAATGGATGTGGACAGGTAGCTCTGTGAGGTGTGGAATCACAGGCACTTGCAGCAATCGGATCAAGTGGCTCAGGGAAGAATGTCATTAGAGCTCTCTCTGTAAAGTATGTCAAAGCATGCTCAGAGCAGGAAAGAAGGGGCAGTTAGAGCAGCAGTGTGTGCACTTGGGGGCATAATGAATCTGACTCTCATGCTCAAATAGAGTAGAATTCCATGGAGCAGCATATCTCAGGCTGTGATGTGCCATGAAAACCGTGTTGTCCACGGGCATTCTCCTAGGTGATACTGCTTCATGTATCATACCCTGCGCAAAATGGATTCCCCATGTTTTCAGGAGGGCCTCTGGCATCTGCAAGAACACCCAGAGTTCATTTTTTGCTCTGCTTACTTCTGCTGTTCACAGCATACGTACATAAGGGCTTTCTGCTTTTGAGATTGGAAGTTTGTTTTGGATTTTTTTTTTAATCTCTGGGAAGGCATGTATTGGAGTTTCAAGCACAAATGAGGTAGCTACTGTATAGGTAAATATCAAAAATAATTTTAAATTGGGGTATTGTCTCTTGTAAAATCACTGCAGTGTGTTTTCATGATGATTTCTATCAGCATTCTTGCTGAATCCATTCCAGTTGAGACAGGTTTGATGATCCAAGCTGGAGTTACTACCTGGAGCTAACGTGACTGAAATTACACCTTAATACTGTCAATCAGTCACTGATATAACTATTTCATGGTATGCTTGATATAACCCCTCTGTGGGTATGCATCAAGCACTTTCTGCAAATATACTGCAATCTGTTATTTACTTGAAATCATGTTGACTTTTCTGGTTTCTCGGGTCACTGAGCTGTGCAGTCATATATTCAGTACTTAAGTTTGAACTGTGAAAGCAACTCTGATAACTTTTCCCTCTCTCTTCCTGTTCAGTGTCTCTCCCCCGGGTGGTGACTTCTCTGATCCTGTCACATCTGCTACCCTGGGCATTGTTCAGGTACGTCCCACAGCATTGCAGCTCTTCTGTCCACTTTGTTAGACTCCAGATGGTTGTGCTTCAGCACATTTGTGCCAGTGGCTGGGGTGAGAGAGCTTTGATTTGACACAGGCAGCTTTGTAGGGTGTTTTGGAAAATGTTCTAGCAGTGTAAAAGGCGACCTTGTGAGATGGTCTCAAACTGAAGTGTTTGAGATCCCTTTGGATGAGGGAGAGAAGGTAGCAATTCCTTCCAACACTGCCTGCGCAGGGACATCTGTGTGCTTCCTAAGTGCTGCCCATTGAGCTGCACTTCAAATGTATCTGTTCTCAGCTGAGATGGAAACCAAACCACTCTTAATATAGGTGCATTGAAACCACAAAAAAATCCTCAGAGAAGCTTGACTAGGAGAAGAATGTCTTGCGACTGTTTGCAGTTTTGGGAAAAGCAGTTGCATCTATTCGGTCACCACTTTACTTAGACTCCAGTATTGACATTGCTATGGCTGACTGCTCCCTCATGAGCAGTGTCAAGCTGAATAAATCTGAACTCAGCTTAAAAGTTACATCATTTTTTGAGAAATGTTATTTGAATGTCACTGCTATAGTTAACAGGCTCCCAGGTTTCCATTTGTGAAGCCTTTGCCATGCTGCATTAGCTCCAACTTGCTTGACTTGCTCTCTGTATTTTTTTTTTTATTGCCTTCAATTATTTTAGTTCACTTTTGATTTGGAGAGCTGGTTGACCTTTCTGGCTTCTGGCAGGTTTTCTGGGGCCTGGATAAGAAGCTGGCACAGCGCAAGCACTTCCCATCTGTGAACTGGCTGATCAGCTACAGCAAATACACGCGAGCCCTGGACGAGTACTACGACAAGCATTTCACAGAATTTGTCCCTCTGAGGACAAAGGCCAAAGAGATCTTACAGGAGGAAGAGGACCTCGCAGAGATTGTGCAGCTTGTGGGGAAGGTGAGTAACCAGATGTGGTGTCATTGAGCCATCCTCCATTTCCTTATAGTTAGTGCTGGCTTTTGATCATGTCTTAGACCAGACCCGATGGATACTGCATTACACACAAAAGATCACTGGGAAATGTCAGACTCTCACCTCAAACTGTGTTTTATTCCAATTTTCTTATATGTTGTTTGACTTCTAATGACAAATAGTTTTTCAGATTTGCTAAACCTTGCCTTGATGCTACTTTTCTCATGTGAATTAGATTGCAGGACGTCTACTGCTTGCTCTAAACTTCACTTTGGTGTTCTAGAATTGCTGAAATGCCCTTTGCTGCAACTTGAAGTAGTATTCCATTGGAAGCAGTCTTTGTAGAGAAATTATGCAAACTGATCTTCACTGTTGAAGCCATCTGAAGGGTTACAATTTATTAGAAATGATGCTGCCAGCTGCAGGACAGAGGTGTTGGCATTTACAGGTTGGCCTGTAGAAACAAAGTGAAGTCTGCTTTTTTTAAAAACTTGTGTTGATCTGTTTTTTCTTTGGAAACCTGTTACATATGGCTCCATTTTGCAGGCATTCTTTAATTTCCTTTTTTCAGTTCAGTGTTTTGAAGAAAAAGCTAAACTTGGACAGGAAAATTTCCATTGAAACCTCTCAGAAAGGACCTAGTGAAAACTCTGTTTCAGCCTAGCACTGTAAATATGATAATTGGGAGGTTCCTAGCATGTACTTGACAGTAATTTAATTCCATGATGCTCAGATGAGCTATTATGACATACAGATTGGTAGAAGTGAGTAGTAACATGTATTAAGTACAGCTATTTTAAGGAAGTTTGCTCATGGTGCTCTGTCTCTTCACTGATGTTCTAGTCCAAGCAAGATGAGACCTTTAATGAGATCTTGCCTAGTTAGAGCTCTCTTCTCTTGATATATCTTTGAAGAAAAGGAAATGGGGTTGTAGGTCCTTCTGCAGTTCTCTATTTACAAACCCATGTTCTAAAAGACTGGTTTACAGAGCAGGGTAGGATTGGTTCCTTGGTGTGGAAGGGATATTGATAAGCCAGTGCTTGTGATTAGGCAATCTTTTCATGATAGAATTACTAGAACTGGTGATTTTTTCCTCAGAGATGTTATCTTTGACAGTTTCTTTCTGTCTGGGCTTGGCAACAAACCTTTAGAAAGGGGGAATTCTGAAAGTACAGTCAGTGTATTTTTTTCTTCCTAGCTCTGAATTCTGTTAGTGTTCTCATGAAAGAAGTCTAAACTTCCAGTCTAGAAAGCAAGCTGGTGTAGTTAAAGCCGAATTGGGCCCCTTTAGCAAAAAGATGATGAAGGTGGGAAAAAGTGACCTATGGTGCTGAGAGCAGCAGTGTGCAGCAGGGTTGTGGCTGTCCTGTGGAGTATGACAGGCATTGTCATCAACTCCTTTTCTTTTCTTCAATGCCAGGCAGGAAAAGGCCATTGGTAACAGTTCAGGCTATTACTTCCTTTAGCTTGCTTTGATCTAGCGTGCTGAGATTTAGTCTTTCTTCCATAAGGATTGAGGAAGGTATAAATGGATTTGCTTTATGTAGGAAGGTGATGTTTCGATGTACCTCACAGCAAAGCCATGTGCATTTTCAGTGTCTGGTGGCTTTTCTATGATCTTAAAGGACACTTCCTTCCCACTGTTTATCATCAGATAGACCTAAAGCAGACTTACTGACTGTTTGGCCCAACTTAATCTGGCAATCAGTTACTGCTGTTCTATAGCAGGGAGTGAGAAATACCCAAAAGACTGAGTTCTGCTTGATGCTGCCTTATGAGGGTGGGAAGAAGACAGGTACTGAAAGATAGCTGTTCTTGGCCAGGACATACTGTGGCCTCATAGACTTGAGTACTAAACTAACTGTTCCCCTTACTTTTCTAGGCTTCCTTGGCAGAAACAGATAAAATTACCTTGGAGGTTGCCAAGCTGATAAAAGATGACTTCTTGCAGCAGAATGGTTACACGCCTTATGACAGGTGAGATCTGACTGGCCACTCTGCCCTCTTAGTCCTGTGCAGTCTGGATTGATACAGTTATTTTTCATGGAAGCTGACCAGTGCAGAAGTTAATGTTACTGTCCATAAAGAAATGGAAGAACTGTGCTTAGGTAGCCCTTTGAACAGTGCATTCACATTGTCTTACCCAAGACATGCAGACCCCTCCTGAAAGCAGAACCCTTTGGTGTTCCCAGGTCCTCCTCTATTGTTCTGTTAGCCAATGCTTCTGCAGTAGCATATCTGAGGAGGAGGACAGGGCTGCTTTATTTTCACAGACAACATCCAAGGTCTTCCTGTTTATTCCATCAATACACAGGGGACTGCAAGAATCTGCTTTCAGTTACTATTGCATAATTTTTGAGTAAGTTTGATCCGTCAAAAAAACCCTTGCTCTCTCTTTCTCCCTAGTGAATTCTGCTTTTCTTCTTTCCATGCTATCCTTGTGTTTTAACAGCCTGACAAGGGGCCTTTTTGTACTTCATCTCACCCCCCAGCCCAGGTAGATCAGGAAGTCTCAAGTACTTGATCACTAAAAATGTAGACATCCATCATTTTGTAACAGTGTGTGTCTTTGATCAGGTTACTGGGGCAGGTCTGTGTGTATGCTATAGGAAGCACTGGAAGTAGCACATAAATAATAATGAGGTATCTTTTATGGCACTCACCTACCCATTAAAAACGGAACTGTGTATGAAGTGCTTTTGTCATAGAGAAACTCCCTTTCCTGTGAGCAAAGAAACTGGCAGAGCTGTCATCCCAGGCTGTTAGGAGGAAGCCTGCTCCCTTGATGGACAAAACAGGAAGGAGGAATTCTGTTGGCTGCTCATTGTTTACCTTTACTTGTTAGCATTGGCACAGATTGAAATGTGAGACTTGTAGAGCAATGGTTCCTGTTCTCTCCTGTTTTGCCTGAATGTTTGGATACTGCTTCAGAAAGCTCAGCTTCAATCAGCTTCAGGATGATTGTCTTGGCCTACGATTTGCCTGTTTAAAAATGTGGGACCTACTGGAGGCAGCCCCTCTCCTTGGGCAGTACATATTAAAAATCCCTGGAGTAAAGCAGACTGGCACTCCTTCTGTCAGGGGACAGTCCTGTTAATTGTTCTAAGATGCCTGACAGGTCCTCTTCTATTCCATCAGGTTCTGCCCTTTCTATAAAACAGTGGGAATGCTTTCCAACATGATTGCATTTTATGACATGGCACGCCGTGCTGTAGAAACCACAGCTCAGAGTGACAACAAGATCACGTGGTCCATCATCCGAGAGAACATGAGCGAAATCCTCTACAGACTTACCTCCATGAAGTTCAAGGTATGTTTGTAAGGAAGTGGGTTGTCCTGCTTTCCTGTGAGCTTCCAGTGCCTCTGAAAGACTGACTCAATGGTGTTGACCAAAGGCTTTAGATAAAGGTCTGTGAACAGAGACTCTTTGCCATCATTTTGAATACAGTAAAGAATTGGTTTGTGAGCTCAGGATTGGTCAGTGCAGAAATCTAGTCAGAAATCTGACTGCACAGCCTTGGCAACCCCACCTTCAGCAGTCTCTTTTACACATAGTCATGATAACAGTACAAGCACCTTTTTGCTGTTTGCTTTGGGGGTTTTGTTGTGAAGTTATATAAAAATATTATAAAATGTTTTAAGGAGACTATTATCAGAGAGAAGCAGCCTGAAGCCAGACATGGGACACATCACATATTATTGCAGGAGCATTTCTTTCCTTAACTTGTGTTTAAAATAGCTTGATTAACATTTGTATCATTCTTTTTCCTGGATTTAAACTTCAGGCTGCTTATATTTGTCTCCCATATAAAAGAGACTGCTGGAAGTGAGGAGAGGAAGGGAGGAGTAACTTCAACATGGGCTTAAGACAAAGCAAGTGGATTGGAGCACCTGCTCTGGGTAACTTCAGTAGCCATCATTTTAGGGTACAGCTTTACTAAAACTCATCCAGAGCATGCTGGTGTAGCAGTTACTGGTAGGACAGTAGTAACCTGTGATACTGGCTGATACCCTCTATGAAGTATAATGCTTGCTCTGTTAAAACTCATATCAGTCAATACTGCAAATCTTTGGAGAACAAGTACTGTTGGATTAAGTAAGTTTAGAATTAAATGTTCTGCCATGCCAATGTATTCTGTTCCTGCAGGGTACTGGCTTGTTTCTGCAATAAGAGGGTTCCTGGTATATATTCTCAAAGCATGAAGAACATAACAAGATACACTTGGGGACATGAGCTTCTTTGAGAGCTGGTTATGTAGAGATAGGGTAATTAAAACACTCCCTACAAACCCTGGCCCACCAGCAGGCACCTGCAGTACAGCAGAGCAGTGGACAGCATGGCTGAAAAAGGGAATCCAGAGAGTAAATACATGTTAAGTGGAGCTGGACCTCTAATAGTTATGAAAGGAAAATTATATTCTTCAGGCAACAGCCTGACAGGTCTGAGGATTCAGATGTCCTGCGTCCCGTGCTCTGGGTACTTTGGAGAGACAATGTAAGAAGTAGTGCATCCACACATGTAAGGCCTCTGTGCTTCCCAAGAGTTGCACTGACCCAGAGGATCTTAGCACTCAGAGGAGAATGGTGAAGACATTGAACAGATTTCACAGCCTGACAGTTAATGCTTCTTGCAGAGAAAACCTTGCAGCCTCAGAGCAAAGCTGATAGTTACATTTTTTGCCTTTGTCTTTCATGAAAAGTATTCTCAGAAAATGAAGCTGCACAAAGATATTTTTGAGCTTTTTATGATTACACAATACACTTTAATTTGAACTAAACAACCTCTGAGTAATGGCAGAGTAACTCTTCCACTTACTGGGGATGCACTGCATTTGCTGTGAGGGTAGGAGCTGGTATTAATCACTGCAGCTCTTGAATCACACACCAGTAACCAAGACCCTCAGTATTGTTGATTGCTTTCCAAATCAGTTGCTTTTCAGTGCAGTAACCACTTCTCATGAAAAAAAATTCTCTGTCCAGTACCCATTCTGCCTGGGTCACTAATGTGGGAAGAGAAGGAGATTTAAACCCTGTGGCTGTTGGTGAGACAGAGAGTATTCAAAGACAGAGCTACAGTGCCTGCTCTGCAGTTAGCAACTGTTAATCCCGAGGTCAAGAGGTTACAGCAGTTGCAAACCAGGGCTGACTTTAAGTACCTAAGGCTTTTCCTGATGGATTTGTTTATGTGCTGTATTCTTTCAGGACCCTGTCAAAGATGGTGAAACAAAAATCAAGGCGGACTATGCTCAGCTGTTTGAGGATATGCAGAATGCATTTCGCAGTCTGGAAGACTAGACTCGACCTCTGTGACCACTCCAGTTTGTCCTCTCAGTTCCTCATCTCAGCTCCTCTGCTTCCCTACCTTACAAGAATGATGCAACAGTACTTGAGTTGATAAATAACCCTATGTTTCCCCTGTTCATACTCAGAGAGTGTCTTTACAAAAAAACATTCCTCTTAGTTTGTATTTGGCATTGCTTTGTGTGTCTGAAGTGGTGAGTGATGTGTGAATGGGCCTGGCTGAGTGAGGAAATGCTGTTGTACACTTCTAGGGTGGGAAAAATTTCACCTTTCCTCTCCCAGCTCTCCTGGTAACCAGTCTTTCACCTCGGGGTGTAACCAGTTGAGCTGCACTGGCAGAGGCGGTGTAGGTCTTCATGCAGTCATGCGGTACATTGCGAGCTGGCAGTGGTAAGGGCATTTACACCTGGCACTTTGCTAAGTGACTATCAGACATAGAACTCCCTGTTCTCAAACAGAATTTTTGACCGTATTCTGGTGACATGTTGATGCAACCAAAAATTCTTCACTACTCTGTCACTGCTGAGTCTTTTGGTATTGAAATGTGGTAGTCCTGGTCCTCTCCAAGAAGGGACTAACTAGAAGATGAGCACATACAAGCGACTGGTATAATTTTGTACACTGGAGAAATACAGTTTTATCTTCCTACTTAAAACAGATAGGACTGTTGGACTCAGCATCAGCTAAAATCAAAGCCATAGGTGCTCAGCTTCCAGCAGAATTTTACCTTCTTGGCTCCCATTCATCCCATAAAATTTCCTGACACTCAGCTGCTTTACTTTGTGAAGCTTGTGACTGCTGCCATGTACTGCAGGGCATGGTTGGCAAGGTACAGTGATGCCACATGTGCTGACCACAGCGTGGTCCTTCCTTGGTGGTGCTCTGCCAGTGCAGTTGCCCCCAGTGCAATGCCCAGGTTATGCCAAGGAAAGGAAAGCACATGCTTAGCCTTCTTCCTCCACCTGTGCTCACATGGCCTGTTGGGTGGTGGCACAGAAGGTCCCCAGTTCTCCTGTAAGAGGAATGTATGATGCTCATCTGGGGGCGGGGGATGAATGGGGGAAGGTTGACGAGTACAAAATGTATTTACTCCTGCCTTGTTGATTACGATGCAAGAGAAACCAGTGGCTCTGGTCTTCTGCTCTGTGCTCTGGAAGCACTCTGTCAAGCAGCTGAAACTGCTGTCTCTTGGGCTTTTTTTATTGGCAAAACTAGACTGAGATGAGGAATGAGCAGAGCGCAGCTTTTCTGTCAAACTCCCCGAGCCCAGCACTCATCCCATTGCTCCAGAGTGCAAGAGAGAGAGATGCTGGCATCCTCTCCAGTCTCTCCCTCTCGATTGTGTCAGGTGGCATCCTGTGCCCAGCTGGGTTCCAGCTGCCACCTGCTGCTTTGTTAGTCCTGAGACAGCACCTGTTGTTGGTGACACCGTGCCTACGTGAGCGTTAATTCTGCACTGAAGTATTTCCACCGGCGCCAGCTTTGAACTGTAGTGATGCAAAGGGATCTTGTGCTACGGACCAAATGCTGCCACTTCCATTATGGTATCAACCCACTGTTTGTCAGGGGAGAGCCCAGCTGAAACTTAAAGGGATTGACTGTTTTTGGTTTTCCCGAAAAGAAACCGCTCCTCCAGCTGATATTCTGGTAGTGAACGCTTAAGTTTACAGCTCACTAAACTTTTGGTGTATGCTGCTTCTTTTATCAATGAGCATGTGTGAATGAGTAGTCACCATCCAAGCCCTTGCTGGGCTCATCATTCGTACCCTTCACCACTGTACAATGTAGCATTTCATGCTAGAAACCAGATGTTCTTATCTCTTTAAATAGAGGATGTTATAAACTTTACAGAAGATGTCTAAGATAATGCAGTTCTAATATTTATTGTGCTGTACCTGGCCCTGAAGTGTGACCAGTTCAAAGTTTCATATATATTTTTGTCCTTTTTGTTTTGTGTCTGTTTTCAGTGTTGAGATTCTGATGTTCACTGTGTCCTGCAAGTCTTCCTTCTACAGCTGTGGGAGGAATTACAAGATGGGCAGAACCCCACCACCTACTTTATCTTGTATATTTCATAATGTATGTTGCTGGAAATTGTGTAAAAAAATAAATTTAAAAAAATTGTTCAAGTCAATGAAAATAAAATTGATTTAAATTAGGTTTTATCTGTCCTGTTTTCATATGTCAAACCAAACCTATCCCCCAGTGGTGTACACAGCAGCCCATCCCAAAAGCTCACAGCTTGCTTAAAAAAAAATTACTTCATCAGTTTAAGGATTTCTTTAAAACTGTAAGCAGTAATTTGGCATAGACTCTTTACTTCAGTTCTCCCATTCCAGTACAGCTTCCACAATCTCCTCACAGGTTACATGAAAGAGTTACAATGTAGTAAATACTCTTAGGGCAGGTATTCTTAGGATTACTTTTAATACAATAAAAGTGTAACTGTAAGTTTGCCTTTTGCTACCATGCATGCTAATGCAACAACTGTCGTAGCATTGTAGGGCACTCAGCACTTCGGAGCAGCAGCTGAGCAGCACTGCTGGCCACAGCAACTCCTTTTGAATAAGGAGTTGAGACCTTCTGTAAACAGCAACAGATAAATTAAGAATACACTAAAAACATCACATTTGGCCCATTTGGTAGATTTGACCACTCTGTAACACCTCTTTGAAGGAAGTGTTCTGATCTTTTATAGACTATATTAAGAGATACCGCAAGCTGAAGGTGTCCAAGTAATTCCGCCACTGCACAAAGGGCTGGAAGTCACAAGCTCATCCCTGGCACCCATGGACTAGTCAGTAGTTCTTGGTGGATGTTGAGAAATCCATCAAGTGAAGCGATGAGTTCAGGTTTTGGCAGTTTGGAAGTTACCAACTGGCAGCGTCCTCACTTCATCCACTCGACTTTTGTGGATCTGGAAGGCCGGCGTCACCCAGCGGCCGCAGGAGCACTGGTCCCCCCTCCAGCTGAAGGAGCCCAGCTTCGACGTGCATTTGGGACACAGAAGCTGCAAGAAAAACGCAGGACTCAGTCTAAGACGTGTGTTGATGTGGATCCAGTTAAAAACAGGCCAAAAAGCTAAACTGGGAGGGCTGCTTAGCCCTGGGGTGTAGCAGGCAGCTGTGCTGGCAGAAGGGAGGGTGTGGAAATGCAGCTGCTGGGACCTAGTGGGATTCCAAGACAGTTTTACCAGGCTGCAGAAAGACTTGGTCAGCCTGAGACCACACCAGGCTTTTGAAGTCCCACAAACCTTTCTTATAATAAAACCAAACAGCAGATAAACCCTGTCCAACATCCTGTCTGGTGGTGTCAGCTCCAGCAGAGCACCAGCTCATTTCCTTGTGAAAGAATATTTTACATTTAAGAATGGGCCCATAAGCTGCAAAATTCACGTCAGAAAGGCTGGGAGGCCTAGCACCTTGTGTGGGGGTTTTCCTGTGAGGGAAGAGACACAGTTTCTCCTGCCTTTGCAAAAAAATCAACACAAAAATCCAAAGAATAAAGCACATGCTGCACTCCACCTGTCCTTCCATTACTCCAAGCAAGGCTGGCTCCATCCACTGCACAGGCTCAATGAAGTACGAGGTGCACTTTTCCTGGCCATTCCCAGAAAGCCGTGCAGAGTCTGTTATCCTCTTGTGGGCAAAGGCTGTCGGTCCGATTCCTTCTGTGTGGGACAAAATGCTGGAGCTGCGGAACAGAGCGCGTCTGCCCTCCAGGACATGGGGAAAAAAGAAGTAAAACAAACGTTTTTTTAACTGGGCAAAGCTACAGACAGTCACAAGCACCACTCCAGGCAACAAAAAGTTTTGTACTTTGTACTTTTTTTTTTTTGCAAACACAGTACAGAAACTTAGGCAACAGCTCATCCCTGACCTGACAACAATGTCATGCCCATTGATTTACACAGAATATTCTTCTCTTGATTGGATTTCACAATGATGTTTTAAGGAGAAATATAAAGTACTTTATAAATACATAAAAATACATTTTTTTAATATATAAAGTACCTGCATTTCCTGCATCTGTAGAGAACCTCTGTGTTCGAAGTTTGACATATAGTGGTAGGATCAACTGCAAAGACTTCTCGGGGCAAGTCTTGAGGTTCTGCAGAGGAGTGAGGTACCATGTTGTGAATCAGATCAGCTCAGGCACACTGCATTCCTGAGAACAAGACAGGACTGCGCCTCTGCCCCAGTCACGGCCTGCAGGAGCCACCTTCTTCCCTTTCATTTGTTCCCTCACCAATTCCAAACAGATTAAGCTAAAAACGAAAGAGCCTCATCCCGCCACGCCTAAGACTGGGATTTGCTTAATGCAAGGAACTACGATCTAGACTATGGCCTGAACCATGGTAAAATAATGATATTTTGCTTTATGTTCTTACTTCAACAGAAAGTAAAAGCAGAGGAGGTTTCTGAGCAGTTGTGCCAATGCTTTAGTGCCCACAACACAGAAAGCCAGCTTCCAAGTGGGAACTGCTAAGGACAATGACACATAAAGGGCGACAGCACAGTCACGCTGAGTATGCAACACTGCGATCTTGCAAGAAAAGCTACAGATTATTATTTTATTATAAAATTACACATATGCACACATATCTTTTGCAAATTGAAGTAGGAAAGTTTACTTCGTTACCTGAATTTCAACTTTATCTCAAGTTTTGCATGTTGTTTTTTTCATCACATTGACGTATTTTCTGAGAATGTTGTTTGCTTTGCCAGGGACGTAAAAATCACAAAAAGTATCAAATTGACCTTTAGCTTTTTTGCACTTTGCTAAAGAGTGCAGTTCCTTACAGATCTTATTTCCCAGGCATCTCTCAAAGGCACATTTTTTCTGCCACTGATGAGCTGGGATTCTCTAGGGCTGGTATAACGTGAATGCTTGCCCTGGCCAAGTCCAGGCTCGGTTGTTTTGAGGGCAACACTCGAAGTCAACCCCCTCTGACAGGGCCTTCTGCGTTCACTCCAGCACAGCCTGGTCACTCCTGGACCCCCTTGGGAGACTGCCCCGCGCTTCGCTCCGCGCACCCGCGATGCTCCCACTCACCGGAGAACCTCTCGCTGAGCATCTCCAGCCGGTACCGCTTGTAGAGGACGCTGCTGGTGTCCACGGCACAGCCCATCGCNCGCCCGGACGTGCATGGCCCGCACCCCCGGCACGGCCGGCGGCTCCTCCGCGTCCACCGTCAGCACCGCCACCACCCCCGCCGCCGCCAGCGCCGCCGGGGACGAGCACGACTCCGCGCCGCCCACGTAGAGCCCCGGCAGCACCGGCACCATCCCGCCGGGAGCCGCCATGGCTGCGGGAGGCGGGCGGGAAGCACCGCCCCCGGCACGCACCGCTTTCCGTTTCCCTTGCCGGTATGGAGGGAATAGTTTCCGTAGTAATCGTCACGCAGCTGTGCGTACCGATGCGATTCTCTCCTGCCTGCGTCCGCGGGTGTCTGTCTTAACTCGTCTTTTTTTTTTTTCCCACCCCTCTCTCCCCTAACAAATGCTCAGAAAACAAATACGTATCAGAGGATGGGTCAGGTTGGAAGGGACCATAGTGGGGCATCAGGTCGACCTCCCTGTTCAAGCAGGGTCGTCCCAAGAGTACATGGTACAGGATTGTGTCCAGACGGTTCTGGAATATCTCCAGTGAGGGAGACTCCTGACAGATAACACAGAGAATAGAAATTTTCGGTTCCCCTTGAAGCTGCTAAATAGAGCTTAAATACTAACTAGCAAAATAAATAAAATATTATAAAAGTAGACATACTGGATGCTAAATGCAGCTGGAACCAGTGGATAAACAGATAACGAGGAATATAGTGGCTTTTGTGGCAAAGCCATGTAACAAGAAGGAACACTGCATGCCCTAAGAGAAGCTCAAGCCAAGGTCATCTGCAACATTGAGGGTGTCAGGAAAATCCACGAACGCCAGAGGTGTGTGTCCAAAAAGGAGATGGAGGAATCCTGCAACTTTTTTTGAATAAAGGGAGAGAGACTACCGGGGCACACACCAGAGGGGTTTTCTCTCTCGAGGTTTCAGAGGGCGCAGCCTCCTTTTATCCCAAACTCCCGGCCGCATGTTGCCCTCTTCCTTTCCCCGTTGCCTGAGGTACCAGGAAGGTACAGCCTTCCCGAACCACCTACCCCATATTCCCCCTTTGAACCTACTGTTTTACCCCAAAGCTCAGAAACTCAGGCTTGTGCAGACCCTTGTCTGTTTCAGGAGCCAAGCTGTCTGTGCTCTGCAACAAACCTGCTGCCCGAAGTTAGTAGCGACATTAAGCCAATTTCAAAGACGTTAACACCCATCGAATACATTCACCCATCGAATTGTTTGTAAAGACATTAGCTTTCCTCTCAGGGGCACTCAGTGGGTATGACCACCAAAGACCCCTTTAGGTGACCCTCTAGGATCCTAAAGGACGTCCAGCAGGAGGTGGATGCATGCAAATTGGTTCTAGGAAAAGTGATGTTTCTGTATTAGCTAGGAAGTACACTGCAATGAGTATGTATGGTCGTGATGGAATTTTACCCTGTTGTAAGATCTCACGACACACTTAAATTAGAGAAGATACCTTCTGGGTGTCCAGCACGCTCATAATAAAGAATCCCTGATTTCTAATACTTTAAATTGTGTTAGAAAGTCTGTTTGCTAGCTGTTTTTGGTCTCACTCCACAACCTCTCTGGACAATTTGTTCCAGTGCATGGTCACCCTCGCAGTAAATTTCTTCCTCATGTTCAGGAGGAGCTTCCTGTGCATCAGTTTCTGCCCGTGTCCTAATGGTTGGCAGTGAGAGGAGCCTGGATCCATCCTATTGCCCCCTTCTTCCCACTTTTTCACATCGTGGCAAAATGCCAGATTTCATTATAAAGACCTGTGCTAAAGCTCTCTCCATGGCTGGGACACAGAACCTTACCCTGTCTCCACTATGTGGAATAGAAGAGCCTGAAGGCCCTAATTACCGTCGCTGGGGGGATTGTTCTAGCGCAGCTCTGTGTGAGACAGCTGTCGGCAAAACTGTTGCAAAAACATCTGCAAGGGCCTCTGGGATCCTTGCAGGATGCTGACTAGCCACGGAGGAGGTGAGACTGGCAGCCACCTCAGACCTGATAAGGTGAGACTGAAACTGGGTGCGAAGGGAGATTGTTATCCTTTTCCCACAGGAGAGGCGGATGGAGCTGGGGTACTGCGGAGCAGCTGTCATGCTGCAGGAGGGATGGGCCACCACAGAGATGCTACCCACGAGACACTTCCTCACCAGTGCCAGCAGACAGCATGCACCCGTTCCCAGTCTTGCTGGGAAATGGGCTGTGGGACAGCAGCTTCCAGAGCTGTGGAGTTTCCATGTGCTGCTGGTGGCCCACTGAGCAGACTGAGACAGCTCTTTGTAGCTGAGATGGGCCCCAAGGTCTCCAGGGGTGCAAGACCACTGCTTAAAATTTGCTGCCATCCTGCCTCACCTCCCGTGCTTGCCATAGTGCCTGTGTGATTGTGCAGTCCAGCTGGCAAGCTGCTCCAGGGAAAGGCAGATCCCCTCTTTGGACAGATCAGTTCCAAATCACATAAACGTGACCCAAAGGGTGTGACTGCATATCTGAGTATGGGGAGTCTCTGACAGCTCTCATTTAGATTATTTTAAGCTACATAACTGTGCAAAATGTCCTTTTCCAGTTGCCATTGCCACCAGCGAGAAATGGAAGGTTTACTGAAAAAGCATTAAAAAATGCAGATAACTTTCCATTACAGCAGGGGGGAAAAAAAGCATACCGAAAAGAAAGACAGGTGGAAATTAAAACCAGATAAAACCGTGTATGGACCTTTGCTTGTGAAAGCAGTTAACAATTATAGCAAACTACCATGGGGAAAAAACAGATTATTCATTTCTTGAGTGACCTGAAAAAACTCTGCAGACAACTGCAAGTTCCTGAAGGGGCTATGAATTTTACAGCAGGGTTATATTGTCCAGGTATTATGTGAGTACTAAGGGGTGGTTAATAATCTCTGTTAACCTTCAAATCTGTGAATATGCAGGGACAAACAGTACTGTCTGCAACCAAAACCAGGCAGGGCTTGATGCAGGATCCCAAGAGGTTGGTCTAGAGGTGGTGTCACTACTACAGTCCTCCATGCTGCTTCCTACAGCCATGGATAAGGAGGGACTATGAAAAAGATGTGATTTCAAACTGAAAAGCTGTGGTGGGGTTAAATACAAAGTCTTTGGGGCAGGGCCCACAGACAACTTGGTAACCTAATGGCTTCACATGACAAAAAACTGCACTCCCTAAACCTCACTGTTTCTCTGCAACCCCCCCTTTGCTGTGTTTGCCACCTGCAGCCTGAGGCGATGTGTCCTGAATTTGCTCATGACTCCCAAATTAGAGTGAATATTTTTTTCAGTCTGATTTGCAAACCCTTGTTCTCCCCCCACCTCCGCCTCCCCCCATCATCTTCTCCTCTACCACCAAAAATTGTGATGTTCTCCCCCAGGTTCCAGGAAACCGTGTGACTAATTAAGCAGTTGGGGTGAGCTCAGGTGCAAAGAAAAAGCAAGTCAGATGATGGGCTGCTGCCCACTCGCTCCAGCAAGTGCATTCCATCTCTGCGTGTGTCTGCCCTGCTGCTTCCTAAGGGAAAGGAAAATGCCAGGCCCGCTCTGGACCCTCACAGCACAACCAGATTGGCAAAACTGAGTTTCCTGCTGTGGAAGCAAAAGCGCCGGGGCCTGGGCAGAGGCATAACACCCTCTTCCGTCCTGGAAGAATTTGGCCTGCATCTTTCATCACACAATGGGGTGGCTCTGCTCCTTCAGCCTTTTCGGTAGTTTGGGGCTTGTACATCAGAGGATTTGTGAGAAGAGTCTGCACATCCACAGCCCGGGTTGCCAGAGGTGGCACACAGCAAAGTAGTGAAAGGGCTAACGGGTGGAGACATCTTCAAAAAGCCACATGTGAGAGACAGCAGCTCTGGATTTCTGTGTCTTCCTCACAACTAAATGCAGCAGGAACTTACTTTGCACAGGTCCTGCTGGTGAAGGGGCCTGGTATCATTCCTTGCCTCTTGGAGAAGGGTGGTTTTGCTGAGCTCAGAACTCTGTGGGAGCTGGGAAGTCCTCCATGGTAGCATCCATCCCTTAGAGCAGGGACTTTCCAGCAATCACAGTGCTTCTAGCAGCAAATTTACCTTCTGATTTTTGAAAGGCTGCTGTTCCCTGCATATCTACACTCTGTCTGTCTATATTCCTGTGTTTACCTTTATCCATGTATCAGGAGGAAGAATTGCTTCATCTCCTAGCAGGAAACCTCAAAGACCTGCAGAGACAGCTAGAGAAACAACAGAGAGAGAGACTCAGTCTTGATACTCTGCAGGAGGATTTCATCATAGCCCTGCGTGGGTGGGATGTTCCTACCTGTCTCCACTCTCTCAGCATCTGCAGACATGCAGTTAACTCCACATGTCAGACAAAAAAGCAGAGTTTTCCAACTGCAGATCTGATGCTCAGTTACAGAATGGAGCCTGACAGCTACTACTACTGGGTATTAATAACTCTGCTTCACTTTATGGCTTTAACAGCTGTAGCAACCAAGATTTATGATGACACATTACGTTCAGCAATGCATCACATAAGGAAACTAATCTGACGGTGCCAGGTCACTGAGCTGACTTACAGGCTTTTAAGTGAGTTTCTTCTGCCAGATTTGCTGCCCTATTTACTGGATAAAAATGAACAACTTGCACAGTTTTAATATAACTCCATACTTGCCTCTGTTTTGGCAGCTCCCAGACTCTTTTCCCTTTGTCACACTGCCTTCCCAGGAGCCAGCTGATCCTTCTTCATTCCCCTTTCTGAAAACCCTTTGAAACAGGTCCAGTGCTGTGTATCCTGAAGAAGGGTACACCCCAGGAGAGGGGAGGAGGGAGGAAACTGGGAGGAAACACTGGAGCCACAGGCAGAGACGAGGGATGGAGCAGCTGTGGGAGAAGGGGGAGATGACAATTGTCCAAGAGCAGAGGGGCGCGGTGGCTGCCAGCACTCACTGTCTTGTGGCAGGATTTTATCTGTATCCCAGTCACTCTTGGAGAAAGTTTGTCTTGCACAGATTGGGATCACCCATTACTTCTCCCTAGACTTAGAATTAGAGCTGGAAAGTCCTTAATAAATGTGAAGCATTAAGATTGTGCCCTGGAGTTGTGTCTGGGCCTGTGTCAGCCACCTCAGCAGCCACAGCACCTGAGCAGTACCCACGATTTTTAATCTCTTGTCTCAGCAGTGGGCTGTATATTGCCATGTTTTCCATCTTCATGGCACCATAATCCACTGCACAGACACAGGTGGATGGGTAGCAGAAGGTAGCTTCTCCTCAGGGGTAAATGGGCTCATTCTCCCAGGCATTCATTGCTCAAAGATGCATTCCTCGTTATTCCTGCAATTTACCCAGAGCCTGGTCCAGCTGGCTCTAATGGCATTTCCAATTCCCATCTCAAGCACCCTTTCTGTGGCACCCATGAGAAGCAATTAAAAAGAACAAGTGTACGGTCAGGAGGTCTAAGTCCACTGCAGAGAGTACTGTGCTTCCGCTGACAAATACTCAAGGTCTGCAAGTCAGAGGATGAAGAAAACACCCTAAAATAGAGTTGAGATACCTCTTTGTGTTTACAAATGTTTTTGTGAAATGAGAACTTGTAAACAAATAATGTAAAGTTTGAACCTTTGATTAATACTTAATCATCTGTAATCACAGTATGTGCTGCAGTTTATCTTTGTCTATATTGGTACCTAATAAATCTTCCAAATAGAAAATATTTCTCTAAAAGTACTTTAATTGCTCCCCATGTGGCAACAGAAAATACACTGCCCAAAATCATTAGTTATTGTCAAAAGACAAGATTATTTAAAGCAGAAATCTTGCTGAAGAAATATTCTTAAGAGGTGAGATCATTCACTGTTTTAATCTCCAAGTGAGACATTTCCTTACAAGTGGTTATGCTTCTCTCATTTGTGCTACTATTTCTCTTTGAGTTCCCTATTTCTCCTTCTAATCTTAGAAACATAGGGAAAAAAGTGTTGAGAGAGATCTGGATCCTCATGTCCAGCTCCATACCAGACAATCATATTGCACATTTTCTCTTCTAGTTTTGTCTTAAACCTAGTTTTATTCCTTTCCCTCCTGCAATGCTCTGAAATCACGATTATCTCACTGGACAGCAAGACAGTAACTTGCCTTGAATCTGATTCTTGTGTCAACATTATCCTTTAATTTGAATAGGTAACTTTGTTTCCTGTTGTTTATCCCAGTGGGGCAATATTAGAGAAAAATAAATAATCATCTAACCCATCCCTATTCCTGCTCAGCTTTGGCTTTGTCAGTGAAACAAGGCAGGTCTGTGGTGTTTGCTAGGAGCTTTCCAGTTTCCTCATACAAGGTCAGCTCTTCTCCATATGTGTGCAGGTTTTAATTCATTTTTCTTGACTGTGTATGGCCAAACAGTATAACAGATGTAGTGGTGATTTTCTTTTTCCAGTGCTTTGTAAGTACTTTTTTTAGCTCTACTAGGATTATGTCAGCTGGCCTGTCCTAGGTTGTGTTGATTATCCCCCCGACTTCTGTTGAGTCCTGATTGTCCTAACAAAAGGCAGATACCCCTGTATTTGATGAAACATTGTGTTCTCAGCAGAAATTGTAACTTTTGCCCCCAGAACGCACAATCTCACACCCTGCACCATAAACCACCAGCTGATTTTTATGACACTGCATCTCCAAGTTGACTCCTGTCCAGTCATTCCATCATCCTTGTCCGTGTACGCAGAGCCTCCCACAGCCCATCAGCTGCAGTTTCCAGTAGCACACAGTTTCAACACTGCTGTAACATCCTTGTGAGCCCATCCTAGTAGGTTCTGGATGAACACCTGGTTCGGCTGTTTCCAACGGAGCACCACAGAGAACTCTTTGGCAGAGCTGGATGTCTGGGATCTCTGCTGACAGCTGCTCTGTCTGGGACAAGGTGCTTTCGAGAAAGCCATGTTGTATTTCAGTCAAGCTCTTCATTGTAGCCCATAGGATCACATAATCACAAAACCAAGCAGGTTGGAAAAGACCTCTGAGATCATCAAGTCCAACCTTTGGCTGAACACCACCATGGCAACTAGACCACAGCACTAAGTGCCACATCCAGCCTTCACTTAACCAGCTCCAGGGATGGTGACTCCATCATTTCCCTGGGCAGCCCATTCCGACGTCTAATTTCCCTTTCAGTGAAGAATTTCTTCCTAACGTCCAACCTGAACCTGCTACAGCTTATGACTGTGTCGTCTCCTGTCACTTGTTGCCTAGCAGAAGAGATTGATCCCCACCTGGCTACACCCTCCTTTCAGGGAGTTGTAGAGAGCGATAAGGTCTCCCCTGAGCCTCCTTTTCTCCAGGCTAAACAACCCCAGCTCCCTCAGCCGCTCATGATAGGACTTGTGCTCCAGATCCTTCACCAGCTTCGTTGCTCTTCTTTGGAGTCGCTCCAGCCCCTCAATGTCCTTNCAGCGGGGCTGGCGCGGTCGCTCGGGGTGCGCGGCGCGGGTGAGGTGAGCGGCGGGGCCGGGGCTCTCCTGGGAGCAGGCGCTGGGCGGAGCTTTTGTCATGGCTGTGGGTGTTCAAAGCGGCGTAGTGCGGGTTCCCCGCTACGGGCGGCTTGAGGGGATGGGCGTCCCACGAAGGGAGCGGGACCTTCCCCGCTCTGCGCCGCTGGGCTCTGTGGGGACAGGTGCATGGACTTTTTCGGGTGTTGTGTCAAATTATACGTCTTATAGGGGAAAGTTGCTGCTGCGGGGTAACGCACCTGGTCCTGACCGAGGTGAAGGTGTGTAGACCTCGCTTTTTTTTGCCTCTGATTTGGGTGTTGTATGCAACATTCTTTACGCTCGGTGTGAAAGATAGCTAATGTCTCCTGCCTCCGTAGTGGTTTTCTTCCCAAGGAGTGAGCGTCTTCAGGTGTCGGATCTTGCGGAGGGAATGGCTGGCAGTGAAACAGGAGGCATGTGAGCTGTTAGCATCCCAAATACGCTGGAGTCGCTAGGAGTCTGTTGTCACTAACATAAACTTTGCCGACTAGGCAAACACAAGTGATTTGGGGGTGGGAGGCTTTGGAGGTTGACAGCCTGAGAATTAAACTCTCCATTGAACTGGAAATGAAATACTTCGTCTTCCTCCCCCCAAGGGCAGCAATGCGCATTATTCTCCTAGGTGAGGGTCACCAAGCAGAACCAAGTGTGTGTGGTGGGGTTGGAAGCACTGGTCCAAGTCCTTTCTGGTTACCGGGTGAGTGAGCTGCGTGTGTTGTCTTGGCTGTGGAGAGGGCTACAAATGGGAAGCAGGAGAGGGAACAGTTTCAGAGGTAGTAGCTGAAAGCACTTGCAGCTTGAGTTAGAAGTCACGAGAAGACTCTTGTGTTCTTTAGTGATCTGAAGGATTTAATGGAAATATAGTGAGTTTACAATGGAAAGATACTTTAATGTGCTTGAACTGCCTGAGAGCAACTGCTGGCAGGCTTGATGCTTTTGTGTTTATGCTGTGTTGGAGCATTAAGGATTGAGCTTGAAGAACCCCTTGATTTGTCCTAGATTAATCATCTTGCAAATCACAGGGTTGTTTTGTGCCTGCTGGTGCTGATGTGATCCATGGCAGCACAGTTTGTAATGCAGCAGCTCCTGCTCAAGGACAGAAGCTACTTCCCAGGAGCATTTTAACCTCACTGTGTACTTGCTCTAGGATTTGGCTCTCTTCAGACAAAGAGGTGACAGGTCAAATGAGTTACTCAAAAATGAAAAGCTGGAAAAGGGGAGGCTTGAGATGACAATAGCTGTTCTTTGAAACTTGCTTTAAAAATGTTCCATGCACTGTGCTGTTGCACATTAGGAAACGATATGGTTTGGTTTTTCATTCTTGGTATGCAAGAGTTAATTTGCTTAAGTTTGACTAGTCTGACCTTGGCAGCTGCAGTCTTCAGGAGTACTTGGGGCAGAAGAAGGTGAGGCCTCAATTAGTCCGTAGCTGTCAGGAAGCACCTGGTTACACAGAAACCTGGAACACTTAAAAAAAGAAAAGGGTATTAATACCAGTTGGAGTTGCATGACTGTAGAACATCTGTAAGTATCTACATGCTACAAAAGACAAGTGACTCAAGGAGTCTTGTCACAGCTAATCAGATCATTCTCTTCTGCTTAAAATGTTCAGACAAGGCTGTGACCAAGTCTGGTTAGTGAGATTCTCAGTGTTAAAAGAGTAACATGAACTTGATATGCATGATCTGAATTTATCCCAGTTCTTACAAGCTTGCTTGCCCTTCACAAATGAGTAGAACTTGGGGCAAGTATGAATATTTCCAGAAAGGTAGTTTGCTTAGGCGGTGTCTCTGAAGAAGGGTAAAGTGTTGCTTACAAAGGCTGGAGTGCCCATTGAATGTTGTTACCTGATGTTGCAGCTGAAATTCTGTCCAGGATGCCTAAGAGCTGCAGCTTTTTGCAGGAGCAAGATGTACTTGGCCTTTATCCTGTGTGTGATAGATGCTGGATCGTTCAGAAAGGAAAGAGTCCTCTGAAAAGGAAGCAGTCTTGTATCTCTGGCATAATTTAAGAGTTATCAGTGGACTGGATGTCTAAGCCCTGAAACTAACACCTGAGAGCCTTCTACTATTGTGTTAGTTGGAGACAGCAGTTTGAGCTTTATATGCATCACGAAACAACTTCAAAGCCTAACTTTCAGAAGTGCTTTGCAGCTCATCTCGCTTCAGCTGGTGCTGCTGACGACTTTAGCCTTAGGTAAAGTTTGTGTTATCTTTGGTAATTTCCATTTGACACAAACTGCTTTCCTGAAGTAACTCTACCTCACCAAAAGAAAGAACGATGACAACTGAATTTTTTTGGCACCAATAGAGAAGCTGTGTCTCATTTCAGATGAAAGGATTGCTGATAATCATTAATACATAGAATTACTTCTTTCTAGTTTGTGTCTGTGTGAATAGACAGAAAAACAGAGCCTAGGAATAGATCTAGGAAGCACAAACAGAAAGTCTGACTTGTCTTTTTCTTTTTACATTCTACCTATGTACAGTTTCTTTGGAGAAGAAAAGCCCTAAGATGGCAGGCAAAGGAAGTAGCAGAGCAGACTCCATGTCCTGCAGTGTGCTGAACTGGGAGCAGGTCAGCCGTCTGCACGAGGTTCTTACAGAGGTGGTTCCAATCCATGGGCGAGGGAACTTCCCGACACTGCAGATAACTCTGAAGGACATTGTTCAGACCGTTCGGAGCCGGCTGAGCGAAGCAGGCATTGTGGTCCACGATGTCCGTCTGAATGGCTCTGCAGCTGGTCATGTCCTGGTCAAGGATAATGGGCTGGGGTGCAAAGACCTGGATCTCATTTTTCAAGTTTCTCTTCCAAGTGAGGCAGAGTTTCAGTTGGTTCGAGATGTGGTCTTGCGATCCCTCTTGAATTTCTTGCCGGAAGGGGTAAGCAAGCTGAAAATCAGTCCCGTGACACTGAAGGAAGCCTACATCCAGAAGCTGGTCAAAGTGTACACGGAGACAGACCGCTGGAGCTTGATATCGCTTTCCAACAAGCATGGCAAAAACGTGGAGCTTAAGTTTGTAGACTGCATACGACGGCAGTTTGAGTTCAGCGTGGACTCGTTCCAAATCATACTGGACTCCCTGCTCTTTTACTATGACTACTCAGAAACGCCCATGTCGGAGCACTTCCATCCAACTGTGATTGGGGAGAGCATGTATGGAGACTTTGAAGCAGCTTTTGATCACCTCCAGAACAAGCTGATAGCTACCAAAAATCCTGAAGAGATCCGAGGTGGTGGGCTTCTGAAGTATAGTAACCTCTTAGTACGAGACTTCAGGCCCATGGATAAGGATGAGATCAAAACGTTGGAGCGCTACATGTGCTCCCGATTCTTCATAGACTTCCCAGACATCCTGGATCAGCAGCGCAAGCTAGAGACCTACCTCCAGAACCACTTCTCCAAAGAAGAGAGGAGCAAGTACGACTACCTCATGATTCTGCGCAGGGTGGTGAATGAGAGCACCGTCTGCCTCATGGGGCACGAGCGGAGGCAGACTCTCAATTTGATTTCTCTGCTAGCACTCAAGGTGCTGGCAGAACAGAACATCATCCCCAATGCCACTAATGTAACGTGTTACTACCAGCCAGCACCTTATGTCAGTGATGCCAACTTCAGCAACTACTACCTGGCAAGTGCCCCTGTGCTGTACAGCCAGTCCCACCCCACTTGGTTGCCTTGCAATTGATCGCTTCCCTCGAGTGTTCCTGAGTGGAGGCTACTGAAAGCCAAGATGCTGAGTGTATGTATAGACAAGTAATAACCATCAGCTGGATGTTCTCTAATGGAAACATGACTGCATCAGACTGTCCATTTCCTGGTGTGCAGTGGGATTATGCAGCCAGGCGACCTGCTATGAACCTTTCAGTATATCTCTACGAATGCCAAAAAGCCTTATTACCTCTCCATCGGGAGAAGAGAACCAGCAGCCAAACGTTAAGAGAAGCAGTTAAGAAACTTTGTACTAGTTCTGGAAGTGGCTGTTAACATGTGATCTAAGTGGAGTATTCCGTAAACTGGGTTGGTTAATTGACTGTAAAATGCCTTAAGCAGAAACTGCTCCTGGAGTAGCAGCAAAACTCTGCTTTCTATTCCCTAACCTCATTACTCTTCCTCAGTCCAAGTTCTGGCCACATTTCTATTGAACTAATTGTGCCAAGAGTGGGCTCATGTTATGCCTGGGTTGCTTTTGCTTTGTAGAACTGGTAACAGTATGGATACTGTCTGTCTTGTAGAGGACATAAATGTTGTTTCCTGTAGTGCCTATGGATGTGTGGTCCTGCCTTGAGTACAAGATTGATTTCTTGGAAGCTGAAGGTAGTTTAGTAAGTCTATTCATAATGCATAAACTGGTTAGATTTTTCTTGACTACGAAAACTTGGAAGGTGGCATTTCTAAAAACACACCAAAACACAATCTAAAACTTAGTAATGTGAAAAGTCCTTGAAATGAGGAATTGAAGCTTTAAATAGAATTGGAGCCACAGCTTGAATACTTAACTTGGACAAATATTCTTGAATCCAGCATTAAGCTAAAGCCTTTCTGACTATCTTTCAGAACAATTTTGGCATGGTTGGAAAGCAGCACAGCTGTTACTTTGGGGTTTGACCAAATTTTCTTCCTCACAGGTCCATGGCAAAACCAACAAAAATCTCAAGCCACTATAAGTTGCAGGATTATGTGCACTCCTGCCACAGTGTGAATTCTGTAAGTGCCTCCTAAAACAGATTTCTCATTGTACAACTTCAGGGAGGTCCTGAAGGTTTGCCTTTCTGTCCCCACTGGAGGGTTGAGCTTACTGGGTTATCACTGTTACCTGGTCACTGTGTGAGATGGCATTTTGAGTGGTTAGAGTAAAATTCTTCCTTTTTTGTTGCTCTTAACCCTCACTTGAAGGGGTCTACAAGCCCTAAGCAGAGCTGTCCACGTAAGCTGTATGTGTAGAAAGTCTGGGCCTGTGTTCAGAACAGCCTCTGGAAGAATATGCACTCCCTTGGAGGTATAGGGGGCTGATCTTCCTGAAGGGTGTGTGCTGAACTTGCTGCTTTGAGACTCCTGGGCTTTATAAGGAAGGTTAAAAGTTCCTCCATTATTTATATAGTGATATTATTAACTGGATGATTTTCACTGAATTACAATACTAAAATACATATAGCAATGATCTTGAGTTTCTTTTGTTTAACCAGAGACGTAGACTAGAAAGGCAAATCTTAGAGCTATTTATTATGTGCCAGTGCAATGTTCAAGAATGCTTGTTCACTGAATCTTTTTTATTACTTCTATTACTATTTATTACTGTTTCTGCAAGCTTGTAAGACCAAAGTGCCTGATCCAACAAATGATTAAAACTTAGAAGGTAAAGCAGAAAACAGGTGGAACACCAATTTTTGGTTTCTGTTCAAGGTGGAAAACAGCAGCAGTGCAGCACTTAAATGACAGTAAAAATTGCCTGCTCCTCATAAAACCAAAATCAAGTTCTTTCCACTTTCCATAACTACTTCATAAAGACTGTTTCAACAGAGTGAGGCTACTTCTCTGTTCAGACTTCTTCATTTAGCTTAGGAAGGTGGGGAGGGATGCAATCTACAAAGTGGACTGTATGTACCCAAGCAGGCTTCAGCTTAATTTCCTGAACAGTTTTGATAGCAACTTCAGTTGCAAAAAGACAAATAATTTGGTGGATTATATTGTGGGGTTTTTTTTTCATTAAAAGCTTCCTGATTAGTCAGCCAAAGTGGCGAAATCTGAAAGCAAACCCAGCCTTTTTCATTAATTGTGGCTTGGACTTGGTGTGGTTTACAGACAAGACATCTGTCATCCAAGACTTTGACTTTTTAAAAACTAACATGATGCCAGTGTTGTCATGTGTGTTAAACTTAGTGCAAGCTTCCTGCTGGAATGCAATCCTAGGCAAGAATAACTCCTGCATGCAAAGCAATACTTGGCCTAGTGTAGAGTGTCACTAGAAAGAAGACTGAAGAGTTTGTAATTGCTGTCATCTCTTGCATAGATGTTTTTGAAGCCAACCTATGCTATAGCCATTGCAGAAGTAAACCAGTGCCTGGAGGGGCTTAGACTCGGGTATCTGTCTTCTGTGATGTCATGGCTGATCTTTAGGAACTGTTTTTGTGCATCAGCTGACGTGGAAGAAGTGGTGAGATGCTTGGGAGGGGAGTCCTCACGAGCTGGAAACACGGGCTTGTTTTACGAGTCTTTAATGCCTTGACAGCTGAACATCAGGCCAGGTGCATCTCCTGGAAAGGGAAACCCTAGAGAAAAGAAAAAGGCTGAATTGGATTCCTGGTGAGATGGAGCTGTGGAGAAGTTAAGCTTCCTGCCACAAGTATTGTGCTTTTGCTGATGTAACGTGACGCTGAGGCCTCTCAGGAAGCTCCGCGTTGAATGGCTGCTCTCTGAACAGCTGAGTGCCCGGGTTTGAGCTTTGTGGGACTCTGTGGTCCCTGCCTGCTTGTCAAGATGCTCTGGGAAGTACTGATGCTTTGTAGCCTGGTAGTTAGATACTAAACTCTCGAATGGTTAAATTTTATCCTGAAGCTGCACGCCACCTGCTGCATTGGGCCTGGAGTACCAGGGATTGCTGGGGCTCTGCTTGTCCTGTTGCCTGCAAAATAATCCTGGCTGGGCAGGTAAAGCAGGTGTGCTTGGTTCCTTTTCATCCCTGTGCTGCAAGCAGCCTACCCCTTTCTGTTCTGGGTTGTCCTGGCAGTTTGATGGTGCAGGTGGCAGTGGCTTTATTTGCTGTGTGTTAGCTGGCTTGGGTTCAGGTTTATGGTGGACCTATAGCAAGGAGTAATTTGGGAATGAGCCCTAGGTAAAAGTGATGACCCTAGGCCGAGCCTAGGATGCCTGCTTGATTCAGTCACCCCTCAGCACTAATAATGCCTCTGCAAACCCGTTCTAACCTCTGTTGCACCCTTGTGTGTCATGTGGAGGTTAGAGAGAGACTACTGTACTTCAGGCTATTACCTGACACCTCCCCTCTGGGCAGTGGCATTAAAACAAAGCTGCAGGAACACTCAGTGAGTGCACCATTCCTCAGGATCAAGCTTCTACTAACTAGGCTGTGGTATAAAATAGCTGTTTTCTTTGGGTAGCTTGTAAGCACTGCTGGACAAAGCCAGTCTGAGGTTAAGCACCTGTTGACAACATTTATTGCCAAGTTCCCCTTAACTTATGGTTTATTGTTGTGACTTCCTCATTGTAAGATAGACCTTTTTATTTGATAGAGATGCTACCAAGGAGACCTCGTAGAAGACTGTGTTTTAGTCACTTTGGTAAAATCCCTGTGCTGATCCATGGTCACTGTGACAAGTTGTAAGCTAAGGCATAGTTTGTGGTTCCTCAGCTTGAGATTTAATCTTTGCTGTGTTTGTCCTCAGCTCAGTCAGTCAGTCACTAAGCTGGGGGTTTAAGACTACTGCTTGCTTGTGAGTAACCATTTTTCAAAAGATCCTCATGCTTTCACTTTAATCATCTCCTCTACAAAGCAGTAGGTAGTATTTAAATCTGGTCCAAATAGCTAAAGCTTTGTATTGAAACTTAAAAATACATATTTTGGACCTGAGTTCCGGGGTTAAGCATTTGGTATGTGCCAAGGCTTTGTGGGTTCCTGACACCTAGAATAACCACTGATGTCGGTAGTGATCTCTGCTTGTCACTGTATGAGTAGTTGGGAAAAGGCCTCTTAGAAGAGAACCTGGACAAATTGCCTTAACTACAAGCTGTCAGTGTACTGATGGCACTTGTTTCCTATTCCTCTCACTCAGCTCAATCAGGATTCTGTAATTGTTACGCACAGGAACAAGCAGTAAGCTGACCACAGCCATTGGCAGCTTGGTCTAATTTGGGCACTGGGAGAGCCAAATGAATAATAAAACTTCTAGCCCTCACATCTAAGTCTTACTCAAATGTTTCTTGAAAACAGTTGAGTGTATTTCATAGATGTTCTTTAATTTCAGTGAAGCTAGGTATAGAGTGGAATGTTTGTCTATAGTAGAAACTTTGGGGGCAATGGTTGGAGCACTCTGGTTTTTCTCACTTAAATGTCTGGACTGGGCTTGTCTCTCTGAATAAAATTGCACTTTCCATTGAAATTTAGAAGGCCTTTTTTCCTATGTTTATACTATTATTTTTTATTGTTTAAAGAAGTCAGCTCTTGGCAAATCTGTCTCTCATGTCTTTGGAAGAAGTGAATTGTTCTTTTTTTTTTTTCTCCCCCTGCCCCTCCCCCTTTAGCTGGCAAAACAAGGTACTAGAAATATTTGCATTAAAAAAATATTGCATGGGTGATAAGCCCAAATGTGAGATTGGTCACAGTAACTGTCTACTGTTCTGCACTGTGGTGTTCACTTGTCATCCTTGGAAATTGGGGTTTGGACCTTAATGATGCTGAAATTCTTGTGCAAATAAACTTATGCTAAACAACCCTTGCCTCAAGTAATTTTTGTGACTAAATAATGCTGACAAAGTATCTGTAGAGTTTACTGACCAGTGTGTGTGCAGGTGCACTTGTGAGGTGAGTAATAGTGTGGGGTACGCAGTAATGCTTGCTTTAGATGTTATTCAAGGTACATTTTTTATATCTGCCTAAACTTACTGAAGGTTAGTCAGTTAAGTGAGGCATGATTAATCTTTCACTTATATTGTAGAGACAGTTCCTAGAGAACAGTTTTTTCCCCTCTCTGACCATCATCTGGTCTCAACTTTAAGCCATGGTGAAACCCAGACCTAGACCTGTTAGGTAGGGTCTGGTCTGAGCTAGAGCCTACCAGTCCGTTCTGTGACACATTTCATTTTATATGCTACTGCAAACTTCAACTCATTAGCCAAGGGGGAGAGAAACAAAGTCAGCAGTTGCTCTTCAGGTTATTTACAGGTTGAAAATCTTTGTTTTCACACTGTCCTAAAAGCTGGTGCTACTATTAACCAATGGTCAGTGGGAGTTGAGCCGGTCAAAGCTAAGTAAAAGCTGGGGTTGTGTGGCAGTCTACTTGCTGCTCCTGCTCTAGAGTAAAGAGTAAATGCTCTTAAGAAGTGTGCTTGCTTCTAATCCTCTTCAGAGCTCAGACTAATTCTAGCCTCATTTAAGTATTGCTGGAGAAATTCCAGTCTCCAGGACCTTGTAACACCTGCAGTGGAAACTTCTGTGGAATTCAGAGGCGGTGTGATCCCGTGGAAGTAATCATGGACCTTGTGTAGTCCATTTTCCAGATCTAATTGCTTTCCTATGAACTTAAATAGAGAACTGATAATGCAGCTGGGCAAAACAAACCATCTGCTTGTCACCTGAAACTCTCTTACCTTAACTCCTGTTTGTCACACCATGAAAGCTTCAGAGTTATTTTGGGTACCACCCTTATGTTTCCAGAACACCAAGCTCAGCTTTGCAGGGTCAGATACTGAAACAACAAAATAGCTGTGCTTAGGCACATGCTGCCAGAGTACTCTATAAGTTCCATATGGAGTTTATATAATGGTAAACATTCAGAGGAACTAAAGAAAAATGGGTTTGCTCTATTGCAGTTGTATTGTTAGTGAAAATAAGTGTCCTGTTCTGTTGTAACTGCTAGAACTCTGCCTTCTGTGTGCTGTGCAAGGTGAGCTCAGTCTTGTCATGGGCTGTGAGGTATTAGACACGTGGTATTCACTATTGTTGCCATTCACTATTATTCTGCCAGGTGTACTTATGTTCTCCTTCCTGCTGTGATGGAATACTTAATACTTTTGAAATCAGGGTATTCAAAGTGCCCTTACAGAGACAGAGTAGTTGGTCCTATGAGAGAAAAAAAAATTCTGTGCATTCCTGCTAATTTAATATTGCTTATTACATATTAGTATATTTAGTTTATCAGTACATTAAATACCTGCAGTTGCTGTTTTCAGCAATAAAATAGCATTTTTATTTATCCAGCACATACCACTTGAATATGGGTATGAAACTTAGCAGTCATGTTTTGCTGCAGTAGCAGTACTGCAATCTGTTCTGCTTCATCTCAACGAGTTCCACATCCTATAGGCAAGACTGCCTAGCCAAGGGAGTACTTAGCCTGCCAAACCTTACTGATTTTCCTCCTAGGAAGGAGTTGAGTCATCATGCTGGAAAAAGTGAGTCTTGACAAAAACTGTGTGCAAAGCAGCTGCTAGAGCCTAAGCTGGTAGTTTGTGTGTACGTTAAGGAAACCTACACTTTAGTAGTGTTATCCCACTGACCCTTGGCTAAGTGGTTTAATAAACCAGCAGGAGTGAGTTGCCTGGGCTGTGCTGCAAAATGCTGTGCTGTTTTTGTCACTGGTAAGTAGATCAGGGCGCAATCCATGCCACCCCACTGCTTGGAGAATGGAGTAGTGCTGGGAGAAGTCTGGCCAAGACAGAGGACTGGCTGGTCCAGTCTGTGTCAATAACCTTTTGTCACTGAGAAACCTCTGTGGAAACTCCTGCACACTGCAGGAAAACTCCCAGGGCTTGATTGCACCTCAAGCAAAGGGAAAACTGCCCCCTGCTGCAAGACAATGGTTGAAGTGTGAGAATTCTAATTTAGTCACTGTCCCCATGCAGCAAGGCAAATCTGAGTGTGCCAGATATGTGGAATGTGAATTACACCCACAGACTGGTCCCTTTGTGGGTGCCCTTCTTGCTTCAGAATTGACTGTCCACCTGCAACAATTCCCTTCTCCACCCCCTCTCTATTGCTTGTCTGAAAAACTTACTCTGAAAGCGGTATCTGCGTGTTCCTCCCCAGAAGTTAGTGCCCTAAGCTTGCCATAAAGATAGTGGCAATTCTTTGGGTACTGGGAGAACCTGTTCTAATATTTGATTGTGGTCATTACTGAGAATTTCAGTTCCATTTTCACATTGGGCTTTGAACTTCAGGCTGTGGATTGCTGCATCCTTATGAACAAGGCTGAGAAGTCCCAGATGGTCTCCTGCTATCCACTAATCTATTCAGTTCTTGGATGAACTGCAGAAAATGGGCACTAGAAGCTTTATGTTGTATATATTCAATTCAGAAGCTGGAAACATTTTCTTCTGGAGCTTTGTGCTTCCTGTTTCTCGTGACCCAGCAGCAGCTGTTAGCCCAGTGCTCTACATACCCCCCTAAAATGGTGCTAAGGTTGCTTCTCAGCCTCTTGATGTTTGTGTCTACAAACTCTGTGTGCCGTTTTTACCGTGGCATTATGACATGCCAAGTGCTTGTGCAGACTCAGTTATCCATGGTGATTTCAAATTCCATCTGCTGCTTTCTGAGGCAGCCTCTCCCATCTGCTATCGACAGCATCTGTGCTCCTGGTTTCCAGATGTGGTATTTTGCACTTGGGGGTATTAGAAAAACATTCTGTCGGAATTCTGTGGGCAAATAGTCACAAAGTGGATGGACAGAGTAACTCATCTTCATTGTTTATTACAGTGCTGTCTTCAGTGTGACATAGTGCTCACTGTTTTGCATTGTTCTTGCATACTGAAGGGTACATGACGTGGTTGGGGGCACTTTGAAACCTGCAGGTGGTTTAAAACCAATGTCAGCACGAAGTCCACAAAGGTACTGGACACAGGTTATTTCGGGAGTTTCTATTTGTTCTGCAAATACAGAGTTGAGACAGCAAAGAAACCTTATATTCTGTCAGTGCTTAACAGCAACTCCTCAGTCCTTTCCTCTGCACCCCCACATCTAAAACCATGCAGTTACAAGTGTCCCTGGGGCTTGCTATCTCATTACTGATTTTACTTACTGTTAATAAGAAATAGATGAGTAGTCAAAGGGTCTTTGGTTTGGCACAACCGAAGTGAGGAGCTCCATGCTTGTGCTCTTGCCATCACATCTGTTACTCATCACAGTCATCTGCCTGTCTCACTGCTCGTATGGGGCTCCCCAAATGTTCCATAGCCCTGACTAATTGCCAGGACTGATGTAAATCTCTAGGACCCCATGAGTTCACTTCTATTTTCTTCTCCTGGGCAACTTTCCTTAAGGCTGGGACAAAGTTAATTATTCTGGGGATGAGAGCCTGCCATAGATCCCACTGTCCAAATTCCCTGTGACACCAGTGAGAGTTTGCCCAGTGCTGTGAGGGATTTGCCAACAGCCTGGCAGACCTGAGTAACATGGGCTCCTGTGT
This sequence comes from Ifrita kowaldi, assembly GCA_013398055.1. Lineage (NCBI taxonomy): Eukaryota > Metazoa > Chordata > Aves > Passeriformes > Cinclosomatidae > Ifrita > Ifrita kowaldi. Next base: position 179,351 of record VZRS01007016.1, read on the forward strand.
TACAGCTGTCCTGCTGCCCAGCTGTACTGGACTGTGTCTCCCCAGCCCTGCTTGATAAGTGGGAGCAACATGTGCAGATGGAGCTCAGCCTCAGGCAGCGAATTCATGGAGTTACTCCAGAGAAATGCTGCTCACAGGAAAAAATACCCCCAGCGTCTGTTTTGGAGCAGAGGAAAATTTGAATGTGGAGTAATATTCCAGCTAAAGATGTGCATGCCTCAAATTGGTGGTTAGCCTCCTTCCTTGCAGCACTTCTCTGGTAGGGGGAGGATTCTTCTTTAATACCATTTCCCAGACCAAAACATGGGCCCTGAAAAGAGGAAGAAGCACACTTTGATAACAGAGGGACTTGCTGGCAGGGCCAGGAGTGGATATTTTGGAAGCCCTGCCTATTGATGGGGTGGGAAGGGAAAGGGAGTCTGGATGGTACTGGCACATTTCAGAAATCAAATAGAAGGATGCAGGTTTAAAAAAAAAACCACACAGATGAACCAGGGTACTGACAGAGGGGTGTTCCATCTTCTTACAGGCAGGTCTGACTTCAAACTGCAGCAGCATGCAGGCAGAACTTGCAGTGGAGCTGTGTTATGCCCATGTTCAGGATGTTCTATAAGTATAATTTGTAACTTCTTGCAGTATTCAGTTGCAATATAAACCCTGGTAAATGTGCTCTTCTGTTACCGTGTGCTACACGTGGCTCTCCTCAGCACTTTATGGTGTGAACTGTGGCCTTCAGAATGCTCAGCCAGATTTTTATCGACTGGCTAGAAATAAAAGGTTTCTGTATGGGTGCAATTGCACCTGCAGTTACGAGTTTCAGTTGACCAGGACTTGAATTTTTGTTTTAATTGAAGTATCAGAACATTTAGTTTAAAAAAAAAAAAAAATAGGGGGAAATTTCTTTTGTGAATAGGAGTTCATTTACTAGCAATGTGGTACTTGACAAAAGTGCCTTGCTGTGAAACTGCTTGTGAAGTTATGACTTTTAATTCCAGAGCAGCAGCTTTTACTTTGAAGGCGCTTGCTGCCTGATTACTGGTTTTACTTACTGCTAATAAAGAATAGATGAATAGTGAAAGGGTCTCTAGTTCACCTCAGGGATCATTTGACTGATTTGCAGTATTATAATACCAGATCACCATCAGAGAGTTTATGTCCACAACTGCCGAAAGGTCCAGATCCCAGACCTTATGGAAAAGTACTGTTACAATGCACTATACTGGTCTATACTTGAATAAGAGTAAAACTACAGAAAAAACCCAATTTAAACTTGTTGGTTTGGTTTGGTTTGGTTTGGTTTTGATTTGTTTTGGTTTTTTTTAATGACTGTTCTTCAGGCTGTTGCAGGCATGCTTGATAGATTGCAAGCCATGTTTAATTTGTGAGAGAGACCATCTCAGAGGAGGAGGTTCATTTCTATATATACGGCGCTGTAATATATCACAAATAGGCTGCAGTGTAATAGCACTGGCTCATGACACTAGCTGAAACAGTCTGGCAGCCTCAGTGGCTGGATTTTATATCCATTGAAATAACACTGCTTTTAAAAATTGTATCAGAGGACTGAGAAACTGCAGAAAGGTGTTTAAGGTTCATGTGGCCAGAGCTGTCTGAAAGGTGGTGGTGCCCACACTGCACCTTGGGGAGAGGATTTCTGTGCATGGGTCATTTTAGAGAGGGTCTGGGGTGCTGCTGAGCACTGAGCAGCACCACAGGGCCCTTCAGTCCCCTGCCACAGTGGCTGCATAATGATGTGAAGTAAGTGTCAATTAAACCTTACCTCCAAATGATGTGAATTAAGTGGCAAGTTAAACCTTGCCTCCAAATTTAATCGGGCTCCATAGCAACCTAACATACTTTTTAAATTTTTCCAGTAGTTTAATTTCCTTTTTATTTCCTTAGCAATGGATTCTTGAGAATCCAGACATGCCAGAGTGCTGGCAGATTACCTAGACTTTAACCAAATCTTCATTCTCACAGTATTGAGTGAGCGGAGAACACAAGCATTGAGTAAACAAGGTGTAACTGCTCCATAAATGTTGTAAACAAATATGTAAAGAGCGGGTTTTAATGTATAGAGGATCCTTATTACTTACTTTATTTTTTATTATATACTTATTATATTTTTAAAGAGCTAAAATCTTACTTTCGTTATATAGTTGCCATTTTCATTTTTCTTCAGGTAGGTGCTGGTTGTAACCTGGCTCCCAGGTACCGCCTGGAGATGCCTGTCATAGGTGATAAGAACAACAAAATGTAGGTAAGACTGTTATTCAGGCTAATGTTTTACTTTCTATGTTCCAAAGTGAAGATAATTTAAAAAAAAAAGTCTCATGAAATATTGCACAGATTCACAACAATATTTTTCTTTCACAAAAGAGTATTTATATAAATTCTTTTCTTTAAAAAGATGCATTGAAGCAAGCCGAGGGGTTTATTTTGGCTGAGGGTTCCTGACATACAGCCACCTAAAATAAGCTGCTTATGGCATTTCACAGAGTTTTGTGTCCTGTGCCGGGGGTTACTGTGAGTTGAGGCAGCCCCGGTGTCAGTGCCTGGCTGCAAAACCTGTCTGGGGCTTTTCTGCTCATTGGCACTTTGGCTTGGGTTATCTGGGACCTGAACTCAGCTTCTGGTTAACCTTTACAGCCTTGTTTCTTATCCCAAACTGCCGGAAATATGACAAAAATACCAGGAATTTTCTTCCAAGCCCGGTGGAGACACTTCACCCTCTCTTGTGGCTCCGTGATAACAGCGTGGGGCTGTTCTTGCAGGCTGCTCCAGTCTGCTCTGCTCTGTCAGGCTGGGTGTGAGCCACTCTTCCAGCCGAAGGTCTGCAGGGGTCAGGGTGGAGACGCCTCCTGCAGGGATAAGAAGTCTTTGCATTTTCTCTCTTCCTCTCTCACGTGAAGCTGAGTGCCCCGCTTGTCCTAGCTTTTGTTTTTTCCGTGTCTCTGCACGTGGCAGGAAGCTCTGCTGCCATGGCAGGAGCAGAGGTTCGGGGGAAAAGTCTGACTCAGAGGCCAGAGCTTTATCGCAGAACAATTCACATCTTTCAAGCACATTCAGTCCGTGCTCTTAACTGTTTTTCTCCAATTATCTTTGGTTGGGTAAAGTTATTGTCACCCCCATGAACTTCAAGGACTCTCTCATTTCCAGATGAAATTGACTCCAAACCATTTAGGAGCCAGAATTAGAAAACCAGCCAGCACTGAGGCAGTGCTGGTGACCATACACTGACACTGGTTCAGCCAGGAGGCATTCAGGGGTCTGGAAGCTGGTTTTGGGCTATCCACATGAGAGCCTTTAGGATATGAAACAGAGTGCTCCTGCTAGTGGTTTGGTATATTGTGATGTGTCTCTAAAATCCTAATATCCCAACAGGAGGAAATTTTGAGGAAGACGGATAGGAAAAAATCTTTGTGGAGAAAAAATACATTTTCAAATGGGAAAAGTTCTTTAGGAGGAATGTATTAGATGGACAAAGAGCTGTGTATACAAGAGAGATGATAGCTTCAGCTAAAAGCCACTGTAATGAGCTCACCCTAAATAAATATTTCTGACAAGGAAAGCTTCTGTTTTTAATTTCTCATTTTAGAGAAACACAAGCTCTACAGGCAAGAGGCAGAAAGGAAGCAGGCATTTAGATGCCCATTTTAAGGCTTAGATAAATCATTCTCCCCTGATTTTGTCTCTGATTAATTGTCTCAATGAAAGAGCAATGACTCATTCCACTTGTGCATGTCTGCTGTGTTCTTTGGGTGAATCCCTGAGTCATTCTCTATTGCTGCCTGCCACCTCTCATACATGTCACCCACCTGTTCAGCAGCTGCGTGTGCCCCTCTGGGCCAGTGACATGTGCCACCCCTGCCACGAGCCTCATGGTATGAATTGTATTAATTTCAGGGCAGAGAGAGGCCTGAAGGGACTCAAATTATAAATGTGTGTAAGGAGGGCAGCTTGTTAAAAGCTGTAAGGGAGATTAACTATATTTTCTTGCAGAAGTGTGTTTTCTGTAACTCTTAACCTCCACTCTTCCCCCACTTTGCTCTTCAGGCTGCTGCAAAGTTCAGCAAGGCACCCCAGGGAACTTGTTCCCACTCAATCCACATTCTGAAGTGAATTCACTCTGTGACGGGGGAATTTGCTTCAGAATATGGATTATGTCAGGAAGTACATCAGGGGACTGGGCTGTAACAATTTTTTACTTTAGGGTTGGAAGATGGTGATACCCCTGAGCTGGTAGGGGGTGGAGAAAGACATGCATCAAACTCATTTTCCAATGTTAAATTCCAAAATAGATTTTTAATTTTTTTTTTTTTCCTTCTTGTTGGCTGCTTGGTTTTTCCCTGTCAGCCAGCTTCGCCCGAGCAGCAGACACACCGCCGTATCCCGGGGGTGCCCTGCGGAGCGGCGCGGGGCGCTCAGCACCGCGGACAGCGCCCGGACCCGCCCGGCTCCCGGCTCTCGGCTCCCGGCGGGGACAGCCCGTCACCCCCGGGACACCGGCCGGGCCCGCGGAGGCTGCCGTGGGCACACGGCCGGGGCTGGGAGGTGTGCGTGTGTGTGTGTGGGACGTTTGGGTGTTGCACAAAGCCTTTAATTAAGAGAGTTAATTAACTCTTGTAAGGGCTCCCTCATTTGATGGAGAAATCTCCAAAAAACGAGGCAGAGGCGCTGCGGGGGTGGTTAACCAGCAAGGAGATGGGGAGGGATGTTCCATGTGATCCCGGCCTGAATGGAAGGCTCTAGAGGGAGAGCCTGTTTTGCAGGAGCTATTCCCACCAGGCATTCTGAAGACAGCCTCTTTCTTCAGCTCCAGATGAAACCTCGTGTCCAGCCTTCTCAGGGTTTTTCTTGTACCTGTCACCTGTACAAATATTGTGCATCCAACTACTCAGTGGTCCTTGTGGCTTCCTAACAGCTCAGGATATTCTGCAATGCTCACACCTATGGCACATGTGTAGCAGTTCCATAGCCTCAAATGGTTAATTCCATTTTGTGTAATCCTTCCGCTCTGAGAGTCTCATAAGGACCAATTAATTTGCCTTTCAGCACAAGAGGAGAAAGTACTTTAACCCCAGTTTTATTTGACAGAGACCTGAAAAGAGAAGGAAAGAGGAGAAAATGGAAATAGTCACACAGGCAAGTCCCCTTTTTTTGGATCTTGCTATTCTGTGTCCATTCAGGCTCACCTCTATACTTCCTGTGAAGCAGTTTTTCCGGCATGGGCTCACGAGGATTTCTTTGCTTCTTCCTCAAGAAGCACAGACAAGCAGTCTCCAGGCAAATCCTCTTTAGCAGACAGCTGCACAGAAGGGATAACTCAGGTCTAGAACTATAATAGAACAAATATGAGAAAAAGAGCTTTCCCAGCTCGTCCCCCACCTTACACTCAGTGGATGCTGATTAAAACCCATGAGGGACTTGTTTCCAGCCAGCTGAGACCCCTCAAAAGGCAGCACTTACCTGGATGTTGGTTTTGAACAGTATGTTCCCCCCTCTTCTGTGTTCAGTGTGAGCTCCCTGCCCTGTTTCACGCTGTTTGCTCTCTGGGGCCTGAGACCACATTATGAATCTTGCAGCACTGTTTGGGCAGTATTTTAACATGTAACTTCTAATCCCCTTGACATGTGGTAGAAAAAAACCGGGCTGGGCCATGCTGTGTGGTTCCTGTGTAGATGTTTGCATGAAAGAAAGTATCAGGAGGATGTATAACTAAGGATAGAGAGGTCATGACTGGATCAGCCTGACCAGGGAAATGCCCATGGAAGAAAGGAATACACAGATGACTTTTCTTGGTCTGTCTGTACAAGCTCTGACTGGGGTACGTGCTCTGCTGTGCTGGTGCCCCCAGTCAAAGAGGGCTCAGCTGCCTCCTTCCAGTGCGGCCCCTCTGGCTGGGGAGAAGAAGGGTGAGGGGTTTTGGGGGTTGGCTTGAAAGCCTGAGTTGTTTTGAGTGGTCTTTGACTCCTAGGAGAATGAAAGGTCCCTTCAATAGTAGAAAAACAGATGGAGAGGAAAAGCTGCCATGGGATGGGATTGAAGGGAAGAGGGGTCATGCTGTGGAACAGCGTGACCCAGGCTGGCAGGTCTCTTAGCATGGATGAATCATTATTATTATCATCCTCAGGAATAAAAAGGTGCTGCTGATGGGGGACAACTGGGAGATCAGGAACCCACCCACCCAGGGTGGCCTGGGGCTTAGTGGCCATCCTTTATTCTCCCTCCTCTCCCACAGACCCCAACCCTCAGAGCCTCTGCTTGCTCCCCCCTCCACTTGCCCCCTGTTAGCCTCCCTGCCACACCCCTCTGCAGGGGCTGCTCTGCAGCTGCACTGGTTTCATCCCCATCCTCTCCCTCTTTAAATGCAGACCCCCATGTCTGTGGCAGCTGTCCTGGCTTTTCCAGAGGGTGCTCTGCCCTGCAGGACAAGGGCCAGTACCCACCATCTCTGGGTACCCCTTGCCATGGGGGGATCAAACCGCAGGCCTGCACCCAGCCTGACCTTCCAGCAGCTCCTCTCTGGTTTCCCATGTGTGCTGGGATGCTGGTGGTGCAGAAGACCTGGGGACAGCATTTCCATCCTCCCCAGGAGCCCGTGTCCCTGTGGTGGAGGAGGGGAAGCCCAGCCAGCTGCGAGTGCTCCCCGGCAGCCGGAGGGTGGCACATTGTGTACACAAGAGTGTGTGAACTCAGTCAAACTTCACAAACAAGGATAAGAACAGAGCTAGGATGTAATCAGTGCTCAAATATAGCAACTCAAGGTTTCCTGAGAGTGAGACAAGCAAAACAGCGAGGCAGAACAGGTGTCACAGTCCCTGTGGCTTTCGCTTCCCCTTACCTTGGCTTCTCAGCAGTGAAGCTGGTGCTGGCCACAGGGCCACATTTAGACTTCAGACAGCAAAACAGCCTGTCACAGGCAGCACTGTTGCTGTGCAGGACAGGAGTCTTACTGTGCCCTGCAGGGTGGCATGTCCAGTGCCAAGCAAGTCCCTCTGCTCTGGCAGACCCCCACCTCCTCCCCATCTCCTTTGCTGCCTCTGCTGCTGCTACAAAAACAGCTAAGCATGATCCCAGCAGGCTCAAGAACCAAGAGTTGAGGGGCTGTGCCCCTCTTCTTGGCCTCTCTGACAGGTCTGGCCACAGCTTTCTCATGGTGGAAAGATTGGCTTGGTGAGGCATGACAAGGGCCGGGGTGGTTCCAGTCTCCCTCAGCCCCTGGAAGATGTTGTGGGGAAGGTTGCCACTGGCCAGCAGCGCGTGTTTCTTCACCTCTCCCTGGGGAGAGGACCTACACTATGGCAAAGTGAAGCAAAGAAATACATCCCCTCCCTGGTGGGGTTTGGCTTTCTGAGCTAACATGGAGCTAACAGGGGTTTTGCTTGTGTTTCCCACTGATAAATTGCTCCTTCTCTGAGCCCCGGGGAGCTGCTGCAAGAGATGGGCTCGTGCTCCCGGCCTGCCCCAGACATGGCTCTGCATGAGGAGAGCCACCTGTAGCTCTCTGTAGGCTTGGGCATGGCTTGGGATGAGCTGCCTGTGTGTCAGACATGGCCTAAGAAAATGGAAAGGGAAAACTGAACCCAGGGCCAGGCTTAGAGCTGTCCTAGGGCCGGATCTAGGCAAAAGCTAGGCTGTGCTCAAGTAGGGACCACCAGAACATCAGCAGTCCCAGGAGAAGACCCTTTCTGTTGAAGGAATTGCACGTGCTTGGCTTCCCCACTGTCACAACAGCAGCGTGGGTGGCAGGTTCCGTGGCCATTGTGGCCATCCCGTTGCCCTGGAGAAGGGGTCAGGTTTCCTGGGGAGTTAGAGCCACAAGGGAAAATGTTGAGGAGCAGGAGTCTCCTGGTTACAGTGAAGCCAGGACCCTTGTGGGCTGTCAGCACATCCCTCTCCTGACCTGCTCCATCATCTAGGCTGGCTGCTTTTGACCCCGGGGGGAGGTGCAGCAGGACTTGTGGCTGGAAACAGCTGCTCTCTTGATACCCTTTTCTGACTCAAAACAGCGGCTTTGTGAGAGGACACAGCAGCTAAAATGGGATGAGGTTGGAGGACCAGGTGCAGCCTGCATGAAAGCTTTCACAGTGTCCCAGGTGTTGATAATGATAATAAAAGGAGAGAGAAACTGGTTGTATCCTCCTGCCCATGCAGTTGGACTTTCAGCCAAGTGCCTAAAGCAGGTTTTTCCTGGGGTGTGTGAGGGAGTGGGCCCTGTGGATACCGCCCTTCTGCAAGATGCTTTGGTCCCCACCTTCCTCCTCCTCTCCCCTCATGCCAGTAGACAGCATGGGATGTGAAGCTGCCTCTCTGCACCTGAGAAAAGGAATTTGTCCCACTGCTTTCCTGCACTCCTAAATCCCACAGAACCACTCCTGCCTCTGATTCTGTGCTCTGACCTCAGCACCAGCAGGTAGGTGGGAGCCACGGCCAGCATGGAGCCCTTGGCAGAGGACTCTGCTCCATCTCCATCCATCCCTGGAAGTGTGGTGACCTGCAGAGTTTGACACAGGCAAATTGATCCACACCCAGGCGGCCTGGCTCATTTGGGTGAGGGTCTCTAAGCAGGTGTTGTATGATGCCTTCAAACCCCCCAGCTCTTGGGGAAGCTTGGGGGTGACTTGCAAGCAAAATGCCAAACACCGGAAAAATCCTGCATGTGCTGCTGTTTCCCTGGTCCAGCCTGGTGATGGACCTGGATCCCAGCACCAGCTGCTGGAGTGGTGTCCTGCAGCAGCGTCTGTGGCTCATGCAGCACCTGCTCCATGCAGGGCTCTTTAGTGCTGTTTCCCAGCTCTGAGTCCAGTCCTGTGTGTGCCCAGTGCCACCCACAGCCTAAGCTGCTTGTGCTCATCCCCATCCCATCCTGGGGAGCCTGGGGCTGCTGGGTGTCTGAGTGGGGATGTTCCCATCCACTCTGGAAGAGCAATGTGTGGGTGAACCTGGTTACCAGCTTAGGAAGGTTCTGGGCTGTTCACAGTCCACCTCAGTAACTGATCTGAAAAATCAGGGTGTGGTCCCCAGAGGTGCTTGCTCCTTTGGGAATGTGGAACAGCCCGATGTGTGATCCTACCAAAAGGTTCCTGTGGTGCCAGGAGGGTTTGTGCTCCATGTCTGAGTGACAGAGCACAGGGGACGGGGGGAGTAACTTGTTCCTTGGCCAATGCCTCTGTTTTGCAAAAGGAAAGGACTCTTTGAAGGGAAGTCAGAGCTTTTCATGGAGTTTGGCAGCAGTGGATGGCAGACACGGTGCATCTGATGGAGTTCACGGTGCTGGCTGAGCCTCTTGACTGCTTTGTCCCATGTTGAGTGACAGTCCCCTGGTGTTCCTGCCTGGACCAGCACATGGGACCCCAGGAGCTGCCTCTCAGCTTTGCAGGGGAGCCAGCACTTGTGCTGAGCCCCTCTCTGAGAGCTCTGCAGTGCAAAATGCCTGAGAGGCAGCGATCCCTGCGAGGCCGCAGCACGCTGGAGACACAGCAGCGAGGTCAGACTAAACATCAGCTGTGCGCCAGGTTGTTGACATTTTGTCCTGGAGGAAAAGATCCTGAAAAGGCCTTGAGAAAGCAGTGAGGTGAGGCTCCATGCCAGGATGGGACCCTTTCCCCAGCCACAGACCTTCTGGAGAGGCCCTGGGTGGGAGCTTCCAGCTGCTTGCAGTGCTCACTGCCCCTGGGGGCATCCCCAGGCTTGAGTGACTTCGGCATTTATCCCAGAAAAGGGAAAAAAAAAATCCCTAATTTTGTACTGCAGCTCCAGAGTCACATCATGTTTCAGAATCCTGCAGTCCCAAGGAGGCAGGGATGGCACTAACCCCTCTCCTGAGTCCTGGCGTCCCAGGCCATGCCTGCACTGCTCGGGATGGGCGCCTGGCTCTTTCTGGAGCTTTCACAAAAGTGTCCCTCCAGCCACACTCGTTACCAGCCTCAACCCAAATCAACCTCATCTTTAGGCTCACTAATCTCAGTCACTGCCCTGGAAGCCTGATCAAATATTCCTGTCCATTTCTACCCCTTTTCCTGCTTTCCATGGCAGAACTTCTCCCCTTTTGCCACAGCAGGCAGGACTCTCTGGGCTTCACTCCTTCTTAAACACACAGCACTGGAAGGAACAAGTAAAGTCCATATGGCCTGGCACTAGGAAGGAAGGTTCTAATATCTATTTTAGTAATCTTTGGGCTAAATACCACAAGGCAGAATGGATAGAAAGAAAAAAAAAACAACCCTACAAGCCTATATCCATACTCTGTGTCTGCAGATTACCTTAGAAAAGACCTTATTAAAAACCTCCGAAAGTCCAAATCAGGTTTGTTTTTATTTCGTCACTTTTTGGCTGACTCAGCTGAGCATTCTGTTGGGTTTGTGAGATGATGGCATTTGCTCTGCAGCAAGCATTTCAGGCTGCAGTCAGTGGGTTTATGAATTTTCTAAATGTGTCTTTGCTTATCCTTTATTTTTTGCCTTCGGAGATTTGCCAGATATGGGTTCAAGCCCTGTGGTTCTACAGTTCTGTAAGTTGGTGGGCAAGATTTTGGAAGTTTCAGCACAAATTGCTGGCATAAATTAGCCCATTTCATTCTGTCTCCAACTTGAAAACTTCTTTTTTCTTGGAAAAGCAGCATTAAACCAGAAAGTAGAGTTGACTTTCTAGCCCATCATGTGAGAGGAAGGAGGGAGGACAGTTGCTTTGTTTGGGGGATGGTTTTGGTTGTTTGTTTCTTTAGAAGTAGATACAAATACCTGCAACTTTGGCAGACTTGGGGTTATTTCTCTTTCTTTTTTCTTTTTTTTTTTTTTTTTTAATTTTATTATGTTTAGGAAATTAGATCTTGGTTGTTCTCTTTTTCCTGAAAGACTTTTGACACAATTCAAGCAATGGGGAAAAAACAAGAACAACCAAGAGGCTCAAAAATATTTAAGTCAAACAAACAATTCAAAACATCCATGTTTTATGTTGGTTTCTTTCAGCAGCTGTTTGTCTCCAGATGTCTGGCAAGTGGTCACAAGAAGCACTTTATGTGAAAATTCAAAGAGTGGTCACTGCTTCAGATAGCAATGGACAAGGTTTCCACCTCTGTTTATCTTTATCTGACCTTCTTCCTGTGGAAAACAGGAGTGAGACAGGAGATCTTGGGGTAAGCAGATTATGCAAGGAGAACTCAATTCAGAGTTTAACAACACATATATATTTAAAAACCTATATTTAAAAAAAACCAAACCCAAGTCCTGTCTTGTCTACTGAGGGGGTTTTATATACCAGAAAGCAAAAGCCCTACAACATCTAAAACTCACCAGAGCCACAAATTGGCTGTGACCTTTTGGAAATCACAAGAGACTGTCACCCCTTGACTTTGTCTGTGGTAGCAATGTTGCAAAGGGCTGGCTGACTCCACAGAAAGAGCCTTTTTTCCGCCGGGGGAGGACACTTCAGCTGACCCTTGGGAAAGATGGAAATTTGCTTTGGAAAACCTTGTGCCTGTTGGATCACTGGCTTTGCCCAGCTGAGGAGATTTTGCAAAATATGAACAGAGCTTTAGATGCTCAAACTTTGGGGGGAAAAGGGAGACAAATGCATTGCTGCTCTTGGTCTTGGAAAAAAGAGGCAATTCAATTGCATGTAGTTGCCTTTGTGTGCAGCTGGGGTCAGGGCCACTCCTATAATTTTATTTATTAATTTACTCTCTAGAATAAAAAGTCAAATCCTCCTTATGTGGCTTGGAAAGTAGTAAGGGTAGGATGAACAGAAGTTAACTGGATGTGACCTTTCAAAAAATTGTCTGCCAGCAGGAAAACAAATGCTACAGGAAAAATAATAAGGTTTAAAAAAGTGAAATATTTAAAATTTAAAAAAAAAGAAAATGAAATCCCCAGGAATAACAGCGTTCAGGCCATCAGATAATATCCTCAGAGTTTATTCTTTGGTTGAAGACAACCCTGTTCTTTCTGGCTCTTTCTCTGGGCAGTCACGAGAAGATGCCCAGGACCTGTGGTGTGCCTGGCCACGCTGTGTATCTGTCCTGGAGCAATCAGCCAGCATGAACCAGAACTGAGCCCAGGTTAAAAAAACAACAGCAACAGCTTTTTTAGCCTTGAGAAACAGAGCACCTTGTTCCCCTGACCCCCTCCTGCATCTTCCCAAAGGGACTGAGTGAATTCTGTGGGCTGTGCAGGCTCCCTGTTGCATTGCCTGATCCTCGGGAGAGAAGCTCCAGCATTGCCCCCATCCTCCCTGCCAGTCCTCCCCATGTGAGGTTACTCGACTGTGCATATGAAAATAACTTGTATGTCCCAGTTTATTATTTCTCCTGAGCAGATGAGAGGGTTGGAGGCCGATCAGAGCAGAGGAGTCTCCTGGTGAGTTCATTCTTCAAAAGCTCGTGAGGGCTGCTTCTCATTAGGGCTTGCTATAGTGCCAGGAGAAAAGAATAATTCTCTCTGGATTCATGTGCACATCCCTTCACTGCTGTCCTGGAGTGGCTGCAGCTGCTCTGCTCTTGAGGTTTTTCAGACACAGCAAACTTTGTGCTGTTTAGACTGCACGGGATGCTGGCAGCTGCAGATGGAGGGCTCGGAGCAGCTCGAGCTCCCAGCTGTGCGGAGCAGCCACGGGCATGGCACTGACCTCCCCAGCAGTACCTAGGTAGGCACACGCTCCAGTCATGGATGCTGTGATGCATCAAAGAACAATTGGAGCATCCAGCAGGCTCCTAAACAGCTTTGTTCTTCCTCACCCCAAAAACCCCAGCTGAAAGCCCCTCAAGCAGTGTCTGGAGTCAGCATGTTTGATTCAACATTGATGGTCTAAAGCTACAGAGAGCCGTGCTGTGGGATGGGGGACACAGGAACTGCTCCCTGCCCCTGTCATCCTTGCTGGTTGCTCCAGGTTTGTGATGAATTCCCTCAGGCTGGCTGATTAGCATTGCAAGGCCAGCCTAATGAAGCAGCCCTGCATCAGAAAGCCTTGCTGCTGGTTGCAGTGTGTTTTCCACAGCTGTAAGGACTATTCTAGTTGTACTACTTGCTGCCACTCTGAATCAATAAAATAACTTGCAGCCACCAGCAAACACTGGCAGGCCTTTCCAAACCAGGTGCTGAAAAGGTGCTGCACTTTGAGCCCTTTGGAAACAGGCCACTGGAAGATGGGGAAGGAGGGAGAAATGGGTTTTGCAAGGGGACAGCTCCAACATCTATTTTTAGTAACTCAGTTCGGAAGTTCATTGCTGATTGTGAATTATTTCTGCACTGTGGCTTCTGTAATGACTGTGTAACTAGTTTTGCTGGCTAATGGTAGCAGTGATGATCACAATGCACAGAGTGAGACATTTAAATGTGATGCAGCAGAAGAGAATTTGCCTAACTGCACCAGGGGCTCTGAAAATGTCTAAAAGGGCATCTTTATTTATGGCCACTCCATCTGCAAAAACTCCACCTTCTTCTTTGGGTCTCAGTATGTTCTGATGGGCAAAGCACCCAACCCACGCCCCTGGGCTCTGCTGTCCCGAGCTGACACATCAGCAGATCTCACTGATGGCTGCTACTGCACCAGCCAGGCTGCAGAACATTTCTGCATTTTCTGCTCCATGGTTGTCAGATCTTGGGGTTTAACATTTTATTATTATAATTTTCTGAATTCTTGGATCAGCCCCTCAAAAATGTTTTGGTGTACGGCTGTAACAGAGACCAGTTCAAAGAGATGCTTAAGAGCAAACAAAGGCACCACAACAGGACATGGAGCATTTCCCTATAACGTAACTACTTCACTGGGATCTGCCAAAAGAAGCTATCCTACCATTACCATAAAATATGTTTGCATTTTTCAAATGCTCTTGTCTGGTCTCATAAAAGAGCAGCTCTTCAGCTTAGCGCTCTCTCTTTTATGGCTCTGGACTTAGAAAAATCCTTGTTCAATGTTATCATTCAGACCATGATGTTGACCATTAGCTGGTCTCTGCTCAGTAGCCTCTTACTAAGTTCGTATTTCCTACTGACAGTGTGTACAAGCTCCTGGATGTGTTTTCACAACAAATCAGAGAGGCTCATGTTTCTGAAATGTACTATTCAGAACCTTTGAAAGAACCCTCTGAAGTCCACTGGGACCAGAAGAGGGGGATTGCTCCTGGCCTGCAATGCAGAGCACTGTCAGGGGGAGTTTGAGCTATGCCCAGCAGTTTTCTCTCAGTTTTCCCCTCACTGGCAGACTCCAAGGGTTGGATGAGCTGGATTGATGAGGCTTTACCTACCAGTGGCAGGTTCAAGTGACCTCAGGGTCTGCGCTTTCTTTCTCCACTCTTCTGTGCTCAGTTGAGCATTTGCCAGGCTGGGTCATCGACTCTCTTTTGGGACCTCCCATTACTAGTTCATCTCTGGGACCTTGCAGCTTGCTGAGGAGGCGGCCCAAAAACTTTTAGGAACTCCTAAATCCACACAGGATGCATCCTCCTCTGAGGGCCGCTGAGTTATGCTTCACTCATTATTGCTGCTGGCTGCTACTGAGGAGAGCAAGTTCCAAGTGCTGTGGATTCATCTGCCCCAAACTGCACACTTTGCATCCAATGAAGAGGATGCCAATGGATCAATGAGCCAGAGAACCAGCAGATCATGAACCCCAGCCAGGCCTTTCCCCTACCACCACTATTAATTCAGTCAAGGGGCCACACTGCACCTTCCCTGTTCTTGTGGAGATGTCCATTAGTGTTAGTCTTCAATATGCAAAGCCACCTTTGAAATGGCCTTTCTGGGCAGACAGGGTAACATCTTACTTGCAAACAAGCAAACCTGTTCAGATGATGTAAAAATGGCTTTTCCAGCCAAACCGTTAGCAATGCCTCAGTGTGTCCAAGTTGTGACAGCAGCCAGATGCTGCTATTAACCTTTAAACCACATGAGTTACGAGCTCCTTGCTGCTCAAACATTCTGGTGAGAATGAGAACCAGGGTTTGCAAACATGTCTTTCACTCAAGCAATCATGATAAACTGATGGAAGACACTGGGCCTGTTCTGTGGGACGAGCATCTATCCCCAGGGCAGGACACTCACACACCAATACTTCTGTCTGCTCCTGTGCAGCGCTGCTTTATGGTAGGGGTCAGCTTGTTAGAGTGCCATGCTAGAAACCAAACCCACAAACAAGACCCAGTTGTGAATGCTCCCATTGACAAAGTAGCTCTACAGCTGAAACTTGACCTCCAGCCCTTTCTTCAAGCAGAAGGCCAGATTACAGTCCAGTTGCACTGACCACGCAGCATCCATGTGCCAGCCCAGGACTGCAGCTTGGGCAGCAGCTCAGGTTTATGGCAAGTATGAAGACCCTCTCACCTAAAGCATTCCTCAGTCATACCCAGAAACCCCTTGCCTGAAGATACCAGGCACACTGGAGATTTTTTGGGAAAAGATGGACAATGCAGGACCCCTATTGCTCTGCAACAGGCCACATAGTTGGCCCCAACAGAGACGTTGAGTACATCACTCCAGGGCTTCATTAAAAGGTCAATGAGTAAATCATTCTTCTTATCAACTGCTTAAAAATTGCTTTTGCTTTCTGAAAAATAGCAGTGCAACAAGAGCAAATGATCATGCTGAGCCTTTCCTCTGCTTGCCATTCCTGTCAGTTCTCAGTGAGTTACAGGACCTTCCCAATGGACTGAGATAAAGCCCATCACATTTGCCCACAGTTTCCTCAGTGGATGGTTCTGAAAGTCACATATGCAGGCAGCAAATGAGCTGCAGGTACCAGGCAGAGATGTGTCAAGACTGCACTGATCGGCACAGTGCAGAACCGGCTCTAGTCCAGGAACAGTCTGTCAAGACCATTTCCACAGGGCCTGGCTCAGGGTANAATGCGTCAGGACCACACTGACTGACACAGTGCAGAACTGGTTCTAGTCCAAGACCATTTCCACAGGGCCTGGCTCAGGGTACTCCTGCCCTTACTGACTACCTGGATACAAAGCCAGACCCTGCTCCCAAAACCAGTTCCACTCAGAAGCACCAGTTAGAGGTGCATGGAACTGTTTTTGACACCTTCCACAGCACAAGGTTGGGAATTTAACCACCTTCCTTGCTACCCCCCAAAAAAGGAGAGAAATAAACTACAGTAGATGGGAGGAAAGAAGGAGAAGAGGCTCTGGTACCTACATCTTTGCTGGAGCAAGGACTTCTCATAACATCTTGGTGAAAGTGTTGAGCATGCAGTAACATTTTGAGTTTTGCTGCTCTTGTGCTAACCACACTGCAATGGCAAGCAGTCCTGCCACATCTGGATGAGGAATCTGGTTTTCAAGGGAAGCACAGCTGAGAAAGGCTTCAAACAGGATCTGACTGACCGATTAAAAACAGATGGCTGTGCTGGCAGACAAGCTGCTGTGGATCATCTGATACAATCCCCTTCCCCTCGTTTCTGTACATAATGTCCTTCCAAGCAAAGCCACCTCCTCCATAGCTATGTCTAAATTACATTAGGAATCTTGGCATTTTTTCAGTTATACATATTGAGAATGGTTTTGCCATTTAAAATATTTCAGGGGGACTGTAGAATCAAGTAGTAGACTGCTTATCAGAAATCCACCTGGTACTCCAAGGGGCAGAGGCCATGCTGCAGAGGGCCCAGGGCTGCAGCATTTTAATCCCTGCAGTCCTTAACCTTTACACAGCACTTCCCCCCCCTTTTCCTGGGGGAGGGAGCTGTTATCAACCCTGGGACCAGAGAGGAACACCTCCCCACCACCTCACACACTGCTTTAATTTTAAGCACATGAGCAAAGAAGGCTCTGTATCCCAATACAGAGGTATGAAACACCTTTCTCTCATTTCACTTTGGAAGGAAACAGCACCTTGCAGCAGGTTTGCTTGCCTCTACCTGCTCCAGTATGACCAGTATGGCTCAGGGCTCAGCTCACCCCCATCCTCACCTTAGCCTAGCACAGAGACTGGACACTGCACACTGATAGTCTCTGTACTCAGTTGTTCATCCCTCTAACTTGGGGATCATTTTCCTGTGGGAGACTGAAGATTATCCAGTGGGCCAGTTGCCTTAGGACTACTGGCTATATATTGGTGTTAGTCCTCGCTGGCGCTGGAGGATCACAAATTGAGTTGTTCCAGGTAGTTTTCTTCTTACCCTCTTCCCCAAATACAGCTGAAACAACTCCCTTACTCTCCCAAGACTGCACTTGCTAACAGAAGTCACTGGGATCAGTTCCTATTTAGCCAGAATCAACATAGCCAGGAATTCCTGTGTTACACTTAGAGGTGCAAACAAGTTTCGGATCAGGACTAGGTGGTTGCTTGGTCACAAATGTAACAGGATATTCATCCCAGAGAGGCCAAGGAAAGGGGATAACTCCTTTTGCTGTTGTTTTTCAGTTTGACAGGGGAGAAGGGCTGGTATCAGCTTGCTGAATAGTAGAACCATCTAAATTAATTTCACATGGAGTGTCTGGTCTCAGCAGCAGGATGCTAATCCTGTGCAGCACTGCAGCCACAGGAGTGCTCAGGGACAGATTGGGTAGAAGGCCTCGTTCACTGCAAAGCTGAGGCAACAGAGGCATCTGCAGTAGGAAAAACAGGGGTTCAGGCAACCACTGGGGAAGAGATGTCCTAGAGACTCAGCAGCTCTGTTTTCATCCTCAGATTTTGTAAGCAGGAGAGCACAGGAAAAAAACAGTTCAGGTCTAAGTGTACATGGCAAACAAGGCACTGGAACAGGTTGTCCAGAGAATCTGTGGCTGCCCCATCCCTGGAAATGTTCAAGGCCAAGTTGGATGGGGCTTTGAGCAACATGGTCTAGTGAAGGGTGTCCCTGCCCATGGCAGGGGAGATGGAACTAGATGATCTTTGAAGTCCCTCACAACCCAAACCGTTCTGTGACTCTAAATTCACCCTGGCTCAAAGGCCTGTAGACATTCTGACTTTGCCCACAACTTCTTGCCACTTCCCAACAGCATCCAGTTGAGAAATCAGCACAACACACAACAGGAGCAGCAGCGACCAGGTAATTTATCTGTCACTGCCTTGGCAGTTGCTACAAACTCAGCCTGGGCAAATGAGAACAGGTGAGCCCAGACACCGTGAGTCACCTGCCCATGGCTGGACTTAAGACATCTAATGGCAGTGTCAGCCAGAGAACACAGGACCTGTCAGAAGAGGTGGGGCCAAGGAGTGTCTGAGCACCACAGCTCAGTTTCACTGACAACTATGCTGCCACTCTACCACTGTAACACCCTGGGCCATGCTGAGGTGAATAATGACCCCCATAATTACACTAATACACTTCTCTAAAGAGACTCCTCTTTTTGAGCCTGCAGATGGTGTAAGATGGCTTTAAGCGAGGCAATAAACCCTTCATCAGAACTTTTAGTTCTGCAGTGGCCACACTGGGTAGGGATGATAAAATGCACAGAGTTATGACATGCACAGACTGCCTCCCTGGCTGCCTTCCAGAGGAAAGCATTGTGTCCACCCTTAACTAGGGCAGGCCAGTGTTTATCACTGCCTAAAACAAATGCAGCTCAGCTGGTTTAAGGCAGTTTTTTGCATATTAGAATTAAGGAATGAAACATTTTAATAACCATGAAGATCCTGAGCATTTCAATGATTTGGGTTTTTTCACTGTCACATTACATTTTTAAATGCCTCCATTAAAAACATAAAAGTGGTAAATTGTCACAACTCCAGATTCACTGGAACATGCAGGATCTTTGCAGCACAATGCAGGTCTGTCTTGCCACTGAGATTTGAAAGACTTGGGTAAAAAATAAGATTTAAAGCAAAGTCTTTCAAGGGAAAAATATACACAATAAGATGCACAGTGCCAAAATCTCCTTTCTGCTTTGCAAGTGCTCTGGAGGCACATTCACACTTCACTGAGCCAAATAATTTCTGAAAATGACTGCACGTTTAGAAAACGTGCAGACTGAGTCCTAACAAGAACTGTTTAGGTTTTATGACTCTGAGCCATCTGTGAGCTAAAGGGACAGAAACCATCTAAAAACTGTCAAGCCCAGAGTTTGGTTTTCACAATAAGCTCTGAATCACCTTTAATCTGCCCATTAAGTGCACGCCGGCAATTCTGCAACAGCCCCACTGGAAATGCCACGGGTGTGAAAAACAGCAGATGGTTACTGGGGGTGGAAAGCTGCACAAATCGTTAGAGGAGCATGGAAAATTCAGTGCTGGCTCTAAAAGTCACTAGACAAGGGCAGCTGTAAACAGCCAGGTGACAAGAGGCGGGAGGGACACGTGGTAGCTGCTCTGTACAAACTGCTGCTGTTTCCTTCTCAAAAGGCACCAGAAAAGTGCTGAATCAATCACATGTGAACAGACCATAAGGTGCAGTGCTCCCAAGTATTAACACTAAGGGAGTTTTCCACTGCACTGGAGTTTTCAGGTTTTAGCAGCACCTTGGATGTGACTGTGGAATCACTTAAGGACCCTGAGGGACGCTTAGAAAGCAAACCCACTTGTTTTTTATATGTTGTATATACACAACTATTACAGCCCAGGCAAGTGATTACCAAAATCCGTGACTGACATAGCAACAGATACCCCAGTGTGCTGAGGATATGTGCAGGATAAACACAACACCAAGCCAGGAGGCAAAGGTAGGAAAGAAAGGGAACTCAGTATGGCCTGTCTTACACTGCACTCCTAACTTACGAAAGCCCAAACTCTCTGACTGCAAACAGAAATCATGACACGCAATCAGATGACCAAGAGAGGATTTTTCCCCTGGTTATCCCACCAGTTTACAGTATCTTTAAACAGGAGAGGGGTATAATTCCCAACCAGCTCAATGGGCACCTTCTAGGATATCTCACAATGACTTCTGCTTATGCTTAAATAAGGTAGTCATTGCAGAAGTGGAAAACAAGGAAAACTGAATTTTGGTAAAGAGAGAGCAGCAGATACAAGTCAGGGCAGGAAAACAGCTAGAATCAAATAATGAAAATCATACTGTTATTTTCATATTCAGTAGTGTTGTGACACTTCCTACCAAGGATTTAATCCTTCTGTACTTCAGTCTGCCATCCTTGATTACGTTTTACAAGGGAGCCTTCTCCCTCCTCTTTTAGCTTTCCACAGGCAGCCCTGAAACACTTTTCACTTCCTGTTCCCCAAGTAACCTGTGGCTAAGCTCTCTTGCCTGTATCATGTCTGTGAAAAACCAATGTGTCAGTGTAACAGGAAATCAGAGGGACACAGATACCTCCAAGAAACAATCTCTGCCACCAGAAGTTGGGGTTGGAGCCACCATTCCCCCCTCCCCTCCATGCACGGTTTAGGCAGATGGCATCCACTTATCATACAAACATATCTGGCCATGGCAAAGGAGAACATAAATGAGTATAGCTAGAGAAAAGAAACCACAAATGCTTTTCAGTTTTATTCTTGCTGGGAGGGTAGTGGCATCCTGACATGGTCCTTCACATCATCCAATGAAACTGACAGGGACTTTTTCAAGGCTCCTAGCTCACCTAGCAGTTAATGGGACTAAGTCTTGGAGTAATCTTGGCTTGGCTGTAGTGGTCTTTCAGCCTGCAGACATGGCATTCCCAATTCCAGATAGTTTTGCTGGGTCAAGACTAAAGTAATCAATACTAACAGAAAGGGAAAGTAATCAGATGTGAAACACAGACCATATGATGAGTGATGTGTCAGGCTGGTACTACACAATATTTGTACAGACCAGTCAGAAATGGGTATTACAAACAGAGCTGGAAAATAGTAATAAACATGATCAAGTGCTTTTGATGGATTTCCCAGAAAAGAGAAGTCTCTTCAGAAAAATAATGTAACAGCTTCAAAAAACAACAACAGCAGCAGCAACAACAACAAAACAAACAAAAATTGCATCTAGTGATCTTTAAATCAGCTTTTCCATTGGATAAATATATTTGAAATAGTTGTACAGTTCACAGTGACATAAAGTTCTCTGATTGCTTGAGTGCTTGAAAATATCTCATCAGTAAAAAAATACCAGAGCTGGGGGAGGAAAACCCTCTCTCTGAATTCTGTACATGGGTAAATGCACAGGTTTTGGCAGGCATCAGGTCATTGGATCCATGGGAAACTGGCAGCATCACAGGACTGCAGATCACAAGTCAGGGGATGGAGGGTAAGAAGAATAGTAAGGCCCATTTTCCTGCAATGAGAACAGAATAAGCAGTTGAACAGAAGTCTTCTCCAATACACCTTGGTGCAATGATAGTGCCATAGAGGCAGAAAGAATTAGGTATTCTGGCTTTGTCTTCCATGAGTACAGTGACTGCCACAACTCACCCAGGAGAGGGCTGTGCTGGTAAACAGGCAAACAAAGGCCTTGTTTTTGCCTGTGTTTTAAGCAAAAAGTGCAAGTTAGACTTTTGCCATTAAGCCAAAGCTGTGATGCCAGGAAGCCACGAATGTTGGCATCAGCAGGCACTCAGCCAGAGCTGCTAATGCAGACACACAGCTCTGGCTACTACTTTGTAGTTAAATCACGTACACTTTGGAATGATTCTGCCAAGGCAAGCCATGTTCATTCCACCATTTGGTTAGAGACCCGAGGTGCAGAAGGGCAGAGGAAGAGAGTCCTATACAAAGGCAGGGCACCTTTCTACTGCTCCATTTTTCCTTGCTGTTTTGTTCTTTTCTTTTCCTTTTCCCACATGCTTGTTAGTATGTGGGGCAGGGAAGGCAAAACACAGCTACTATTTCTTTTTACCAGTCAGTATAAGGTGTATAGCAGCTAACACAAATTTTATCTTGTCCACAGGTTGTTAGTGTGTTATATTACAGTTCTTGACTGAAGAAGGGTAGGCTGTCTTTTATGCACATAGGAGACGGCTCTAATGGGAAAGCAGCCTCCTTCTTAGCCAAGCCCTCTGCTAGGGCTGATGTACACAAAAAAAATCAGAGAATCATTACACAGAACAACACAGACTCTCCAGGAACCTTCCCTCTTTCTTCTCCCCATTCTTAAGATGTAGCAGTCACTCCCCTTAAAGCTGTTGCAGAGCACAAGAACTGCTCTTAGGGCAGAGACTCACGGTGGCCACAGGCAGTCACTTACCCTGGCATCATACTCGAGGACGAAAGGAGGAAGATCAATCTGTTCTGGGGGTATGGCTGTGAACAACTGCTGAAGGCTTTCCACATAGTGGATTTTGTCCTTTAGCCCTGAGACTGTAAAGGTTGTGAAAAACCATGCTGAGACCTGAAAATAAAACCCAACAAAAAACAATTAACAAGGTGCCGTTTCAAAACCTTCAAGTTCAGTGTAATACTCCACAGTGAAACAGGCTTGAGATGAAACACTAAAATCATTGCAGTAACACAACAAGGTCAGGAAGTATGCACCACCAACTGCTAGCAAGCAGTGTCTTGAGAGCTTCAAGCTCATATTTTCTGACTCTACACTCACCCCTCCCCAAATGCCAGCTTAAGGTCCCTTTCTACAGTCCAAGAGTGACAGCTATTCTGCTATTTGTCCCCAAAACCCCACCAGTATAGTGGCACATTTTCACTCCAGGTTTAGCCAGTTCAGAAAATGACCTATTTGACTCTGTCAGAAGCATTTTCAACCCTTTACATTCAAGTTTTCACTTGAAAGAAAGGCCAGTTAGAGGGAGAGAAAGGGAGACTTTTGGCTGTTCAAAGATTGTACTGGAATCTCCCATCTGCTTTGGGTTGTCTGGGTGAGCTTCTGTTTCACCACCTTTTAAATCAAAGCCTTATCAATTTAACTCTACAAAAATAAGCCTATCAACTTATTCTACAAGATTTTACTTTAAATATTCACACCTCTGTCTGTTTTGGGTATAAACTGGATATGGAATTTTTGTTTTTGAAGACAAGTAAACAGCAATCTAATCCTGCGTAGATTGACTGCACAGGCTTTACCTTTTCAACCCACCTTCTCCAAAATTAAATTCGGTATTATTTTGTGTTTATTTCTTATCTGGCAGTCCGAAGAAAAAGAAAGAAACCTGTTCTACAGGTCACACATGCTCATATTAGGGATCAATCACGTGGTCCTGGGCAACCAGCTCTTGCTGACCCTTCTTGAGCAAAGGGGTCAGAGCAGATGACCTCCAGAGTCCATTATAACCTTGACCATTCTGTTTGACAGTTTTGCTTTGACTGCAGGAAGTTAACAGAAAAGATGCAACACCGCAAGAAAAGCCTTGGGGAAAACAAGAGTTTCAAAGAAGCTGTAAGAATAAGTCAATAAAAATGATCTGCCTGAATACAACATTCAAAGAAAAAGTCAATTCCTAAAAATTGTCCTGGAATAACTGTGCTGCCTCCTCAAAACAGCTTATTTTAATGAGAACGGAACAATGAAAAAGAGAAAAGGAGGTAAAGAATACAACACACCACTTGAAATCAGTTCATTATTTTGAGGGCAGATTTAGAGATGGCAGAAAGCAGGGAGACAGATTTTACTGGCATCCATTATTCATTATATTGTTCTAACAAGACCTCTTACGAGTGACACTAAGTGACAGTTTAATGAGTCAAAAATACCTTCTCAATCTTGCACCAAAGTAGCATGGATTTCAAGGTGTGTTATGAATGACAATCATTAAACATAATTGCTATGGATGTTTAACGTATAAAAGCCTAATAGGGAATATTTTTGCAGCCATCACAAAAACTGCTGTTGGGAAGTGTTTTTTCTTTTTCCCTTTCTCCCTCTCACTATACAAGCCACTGCAGTTTGACATCTTACCCAGAAACACAGAGGGAAGGAAGGGGGGCAGAAATGTTTCTGGAGAATTTTTCTATTACTTCTATTCTTGATAATCACAGGTTATAGAAACAGTAATACAAGAGCAGCTATTTTCTTATTGGTAACAGGACATGGAACTTTAAATTAATCCAAATCTCTGTTAATGCACTGAAAGTGGAGTAAGTTATACAAGAGCAGGCAAAGAAAGTTAAAAATCTAGACATCTGCTGAAGTTTCCCTTCATTTTTTTTGTCCTGATATTCTGAATCTAAATAAAAGGCTGTCAAAGTCACTCTGCCAAGCTATACACCCACAGTTAAGTGTATGACTGTATGTCTCCCACAAAAAAAACAACACAGATTAGCTGTGTCACAAATCTCTTAATTTGGTCATACCTCAAAGAGAAATTTACTAAGATCTGGGGAATTTTATTCCAGTTGGAAGGATCTTGTGCAGAAAAAGACCTGAGTGATTTGCAACAACCTTTCCATTGGCATCTGATCTCCAGAAACTGCTTTTAGGACTGTTGTAGAAAAGCAAAACAAAAATTGTTCATGACAAAGATTATGGTGATTATGAATATCTAATTTGAGTCTTCAGGTATGTTTCAACTTTGAAACATTCTTGATTCACAGCCAATTAATGAAAACAGAATTACTCTGGGTGAAACTGTTTCAGATCCAGCCATTTACGGTTCAGTTCAGAATACAAGCTCTGAGAAAGTTTGTTTGGAGAGCACTCAGAAGAGGGCAGCTGAGAGGATTCACATAAAAACACCTCCAAAAGCCCTTTATTTATCTTTCAGCAGCTATATCAATAACAAGCAGGAGTAACCTTACATGCAAGAGTACAAAGGAGCTTGTGATGGCACTTGATGGGTACCTTGATCTGAGGCCTGGCAGTGAAGCGCTCACGCAGCAAGAGCCACTCCAGCCTACAAAACTGCTGATGCCTCTGCTATGATTTCATGACCAGAACAGCTCCATTTCACAGATCACAAGAATACTCAAAGCACGAAGAAAGGCAGGAGCAGTGTACAAAAATGGACTGCACAGTGGCTCACCCTGCTTCTGTTACTCTGTGCTTTAGGATAACTGCTGAACCTTCCTCCCTGCACACCAAACTCCACGTATTCTAGACAGGCAATTATCCTCAGAAAACACATAATTTACAACAGTTTCATACCTAGAAACCAAACAGAGAGTCATTGTTGGCACTATAAAGTACATGGAGAACTATGATGGTGTTCTAGGGACACATGATTTTCCAAAAGACACGATGAAAAGCCTCTTGATCTCTTTTAGCCCATAAATAAGCAAAAGCGGCTCTGACAGATGGCAGCCATCCACTGTGCCAGGGTTCAATACTGCTGTGAAAGGGACAATTTATACCAGAGATTTAAGATCTTTGTATGAGGGTGATGTGTTTGGGAAGTCACATGAATGCACAGGCCTTCCTCCTGAATTTGAGGCATGGGGTATTTCCTACTACTTCTACGGAAGGAAGTCAGTGATCCAAATAGGAAGATGAATGTGCCAAACATTTTTCAAGAAATTTGAAGCTTTTGAGCTAGCAGTCTTCCACGGGGACAAGAGCCCTGAAAGAGCCAAAAAAAGGGAGGGGAAAGAAAAATCATTCCCTCTTAGCAGCCATCTTCTTCACCATGCTTTCTGCTGCTTTTTCCCCATCATGTTTCATAAGCTGATAGTCCATGCAACAGTCAAAAGCAATCCTGCCTGCCTTCCAGTTATAGAGAAGATTGGCAGAAAGACATGGATATACACTCTCTTTTGCCTCCAGCTGTGCTGCCGGAATAGGATACAAACCAATACTATTTCCAGCAAGTTACAGAACTCTGTGTCTCTCACCCTCCCTGCTTCCCACCAACCATCTGCTTCGCCTACAGATCTGTTGAGTCCCACTGCAGTTTCCAAAGGGACAGACAAGATGGCAATAGACACCAGTGAGGATGAGTTCTCATCCCCCAACAACAACAAAAAATGTTTCTCAACTAAATAGAAATGTATGGGAAGAGAGGAGGGGGATGAAGTGCTGCTGAGAATCTAAAACACTAATACTTCCTAGCTTCAGTTTTTCCACTCGACTTTGTGACCTTAGTAATGTTCTCTGCCAGCTCCTACATTTTTATTAGCATCAGAGCTGGAAGCTCTAATTCTAGGACACGGACCTCTGATCTGTACCCTGTGGGAATAACTAATAACCTAACAGAAATTGGAAGCCATGCTGTTGGGAAGCCTCAGTCTCATCTACATAAAAACAAGGAAGCTCCAAGTCTCATGGTGTCCCAGCTGTGCACAGGCAAAGAAAGGACTTTTTGGAAATTTAGCAAAGAAATTCTTGCTGAACATGTGCAAACAGATGTGTTTTTCCAGGCAAATAATTTTCTCAAATTTGATTAATGTCAGCAAAAAGCAGAAAAAACACAGAGGTTAATCTGATGTGAACATGGAGGATCAGATTTCTGTTTTAATTGGACAAACAAAAATTCTAGGAAGGGCTGCTGCTGCCACTTAGTTCATCTGGAGTACTCATACTGCGGCAATAGGAGTAGTGGGTGTGAAGTCCAGAAGGGAACCAGCTCCATATTCTGTTGCCCCACACAGATCCCAGCCAAGGGTAACAACTTAGTGCATGACAAGTTCAGGTTTTTTGTCTCCTGATGGATTAACAGGATTCTTCTGCACTGCATCAAAGGCATTCTTCCCATCTTTGCTGCTCTACACTCTGTCCTTGACTAATCTCACTGCTGCCTGACACTGCCCTCTGCCCTTCCCAGGGCAGCTCTGAAGCGACACGCAGGACACACGTGCTACCTCTTGTGTGAAAGAAAAGGTGAAACATCCAGGAGATGAACTACCCAAAAAAGAATTCCCTGAGTGTTTGCTCATGGTTCATCACCCTGCCAGCCAGACAGCAGGAAAAATGACAAGATGTTTCCCTTTGAAAGAAACATGATTCAAAGCTTCCACCTCCCTCTGTTAAGAGCACACAAAAAACAGGGCACAGACAGTGTGCACAGCATTGGGGTTCAGCTTATCACAAAGGCTGGAAGAGGACAGCTAGATCGAAGATGGGATGAATTTCAAGTTCAGAAGATCCAGAAGATACTGCCTAATTCTGGGAGTCTTCTATAAATCTCCACGTTCTTCATGTTACAGGCTTACATGCTACTCCACCAACATGCTGGATATACTTTCCTTTTGTAAGATTTACCTTACCTTTGAACGAAATGTTGGGTGGACAAAATACAGTGCCTTCAAATTTCTCTTGTACCTGGTTTAGAGAAAGAAAAAAATATTTAAAAGTGAATTCTAGTTAAGGTCACCTACACAAGCCAAATGTCAAAAGAGACCATTTTTCTTAAGTGCCTGTGATGCAATATTACAAAGTTAGATCTAATGTAAGGGCTGATACCAAAAAGTAAATGTAAAGGGAAAAGAAAAATGATTTTAAAAAGTAGAATGGTTACTTTCCAGTTAAAGACACTCCAGCCTTCAGTCTTTCAAGTAGGAAGTGAAAGGAAGTTAAAGACAAATGATGACTGCAACTGTTGCCCAAGCCTCTCCCCTCAAAACTAGCAACATACTTTAACAAAGCTAGGCTCCCAAAGCTCCAGCTCTGGACAGTGACAGACAATACAACCAGAGTGCCTCCCTAACAGCTCCAAAGGGAGACTGCAGAGGACAGAACTTCTGGTTAAAAAGATGGACTTGACAAGGGAAGAAAATACCTCTTCCTTCTTCTTGCCTTTGTTAGTTATTTAGGCCTTTGTCCCAGCAAAACTCTCTCACAAATAAATGGGAAACCAGATACAGGGAAATATTTGCATAGCACAGGGGAAGACCGGAACGTGTTCTTTTCCTATTGACACTCACTTGGCATCAACAACATCATAGAGTTTCTTCAGGAAGTTAGAGTCTAATTGATTGTAATAATTTGTGAGTGTATGGAAGTACACCACGACATATTCCTTCACTGCAATATGATCCATGACGTGGATGAAATACAGAAGAGCCTGAGGCAGAAAGAAATGAAATTTATATTTGCAAAGAACTCTTTCACAGTTGCATTACATCTTAATATGCTTCCATTATTTCCTCTAAAAATCAGGAATCATGAGGCTGGATGGCATTACATTTCAGCTACAAAAGCAAGGCCAACATTCCAAGTCTTCAACTTGACTGTAATAACTTGGAAGTCTTTTTTGTCTATCTGACCTCACAGATGGAGATATATTCTTGCTGTTTCCATGAAAAATCACATTTGACTCATTACATTTCACTCTTCACATCTTGGCAGTTATAGAAGCAGGGTAAGCCTCCTTCTTCTTGAGAAGAAAAAGGAGTTTTTTTCTAAACTATGAGATTTTTTTCTAAAAATAGCCTCATCGAACAGTGTCAGCCCAATGCACACATAGCTTTGTAAGGGTATACATTTTCATCTGCCTATAAAAATGCTTTCTAGTTAACATCTTAAGTCTTCTGCAAATAATGTTTCTAGTATTAACACTGAAGTATCCCTATAATCAGACTTTTCCATCCTAAACATTCATATGTAACCTACACAACCCTAGTTTTACAAAGCCTTACCTTTTCCATGTCTATCAATGTTACAGGGATATTCCTTCCCACCACCACCATCACTGTGCGGCCACAGTTATCTACACCTACAAAAGAAAGAAAGACATCTCAACTTCTCTCAGTCATGCCAGGTTCTGTAGTTGGGCCCTTTCAAACCAGGGAGAAAGAGCCTCAGCTCAGAACTTTTGCAATGTATCTAGTTTCCAATAAAGGAAATATGCTTAGTTATTGCCTATTCAGTACCTATTCTGATACAAACTCCACATATTACATCTGAGAAACTTAAGGACTGCAATTTTATGTTGCCTGTGTACTCCTATTTACCTAAATATGAAATAATAACATGGGTTTTATTTAAAAAAAAACCCTTCACTTGTAATTCTACCACCAAAGCAAAATTATTCCTAGAAACCAGGCTCTGAACTCCAATGCACAGATTGCCAGAGCATGCCTCATGGACCTCCTGCAGCCCACAGAGTCTTGTCTAAGGCAAACAAAAGAATTTAAATTTGCAGCTACTGAGCAGAAGGTATCACACAACCTTGCTATTTACACAAAGATCTAGGTAAGCTCTGGAATTTCATGAGGCCTAAGATATCAGCCAAAGGGCTGAACAGATTTTCTCTCCAGAAACACAGCTCCGCTTTCCAGCATGACCTAATGTATATGCAAGTCCAAAGAAAATATTTTTACTTTGAGACAATGTAGATTAGTCATCAGTACCCCAAACTTACCTGTCTGGTACAAAGCTTTAAGAGAAGCAATGTCAGAGAGGTCTTCAGCTCTTGCCTGACACAGCCAGCGATTATAACTAGAAAGTTAAAAACATCTGGTCAGATCTAATCCCCCTTTGGATTAGCATTATAAGCCTGAAGAGGAATATGGGAAGGGAAGGATAAAGCAAGCTTTTTCTGACTGAGCCTCTCTAATGTTGCTGTTTTCTAACCTATGGAGCAACTATCAAGTTTTTAAAGAAAGAAGTGTTAAAAAATAAAATCTAGTGTCTTAGTTACACACCTAATGATTTTCACTAGGACAATACATATCAACTAGTAACTACAGTGGCATTGCATTTGGGCTGAAAAGATCTCAGAGGTTTCTCCATTTAAATATGTCAGTGTTTAAAAGACAGAAAAAGAAGAAAATTTCCTTTAAAAGTCCAGATGTCAAACACAACTATGCAGCAGCCCTTGTCATACATGGATTTTTTTTCCCTTTGAATAGTGAACAACGAAGTGCCTCATCTGACAAAACAAGCCAACACCGTGCCTCGAGAG
This sequence comes from Ifrita kowaldi, assembly GCA_013398055.1. Lineage (NCBI taxonomy): Eukaryota > Metazoa > Chordata > Aves > Passeriformes > Cinclosomatidae > Ifrita > Ifrita kowaldi. The sequence continues at coordinate 208,941 of VZRS01007016.1, forward strand.
GTGTCCAGCATGGAATTACCTTGTAGAGAAGTGATCATGCACATTAGGGTTACCAGGGCATGAAGGGGAAGAAAGCCTGAGCATTTTTTTATTTATCAAATGGAGGAAAAGTGTTTTGCTATCTGCCCAGAGCCTCAGGAACAAGTGGGCAGTCTTAAAAGCAGGTGATCCCACTACAAAAAGTGGTGACAAAACAGTGACATCTTGTGGCAAACAGATAAGGCAGCTGGCTGGATGCACTGCGTGTGCTAAAGGGTTCATCACAAGCTTCTCTTTTTCTCTTACTGTCCCTTCCCTTCTCCCTTCAGGCCAAAGAGGCTACCACATCTATCCAGGGTGACACCAGGCTTTACCTGTATTTGCTTGCTGGAAGATCAGGCTTTACAGATAACGAAATCATTATTCATAAGGGTTGGTCCTAACTAACACAAATATTCACGTGAACAAGCAAATTCTCACTTCCTCTGATGCTGTTTCTGCAGTGCTGCCTCTGACAACTGTCCCTGAAGGATGAGGCGCCTCTGTTTATCAACGTCTCCCTCCATGCGGGCAAAAGCATGGGACCCAATGAAAGACAAATCTGCCTCCAGACCCTCTTCATCTGAAGCATCTGCAGTAGAAACAAAGGCGGTGTAAAATTTTTGGGCAACCAGCAATGCTGCTGATGAATTGCTACATTTCCCAGCGAGACAACACAGTCATGCTACAAGACTAACACAAAATCCCGTGAGGTACCGTGATGCGGCTCTGACACCTCACCAGTACCACTGGCAGTCACAGCATGTGATTGAGAATTACTCCCTTAAAATCTTGGTTTGCCTGGAAACTAAATGGGAAATGCTAGTCATCAGCTCATAACAAAGGGTTAACTCTCCCAAAAAACAAGTCTGGAGAGAGTGACTTGAGCTTTACAGTCATCCTACTGGAGCTTTACAGTCATCCTACTTGTCAAAGGGGGAAAAATTAGCACGCAGAGGCACAGATGCTGCAGCCTTATTCAATTTAAAAGCTGTACTGTAGAAAGGGCTCACTTTTTACATCACTGACACTTCCTGAACAAATGCTGTGGTGATCTGAGTGTAGCTATTTTTATAGTATTGTTTACAACACGACTTGGTGATGAAATAGAAGAGCACAGGCTCACTTGCTGGTGACAATACCAGAATGCTCCACTGAATTGATGTCATCCAGGCATGTTGCTAAGACTTCTAGCACTGTCTCTCTGGGCAATGTGGAGAGGAATTGAGTTTCCCCTTTTAGCATGACATGCTGTAGTAGCAATGGAACAAGAGTGCAGGACTCCACTACACAAATTCATGCTTACCTATGCAAATCTAGTAATTTCACAAATTATTAGCTAGTGGTTGAACGCCTCACACTGATCAGCCACATCAGCAAACATCATATTCAGCCTTATCCCAACTGGCTACGCAAAAGCAGAACATTGAAATTAATTCCAAGTTATCTGCTTTGGATAGCTCAAGGCTGTAAAACTTTCACATCACTGCTTAACAAGTAAAGCAGAATGTGCCTGCTATGTCCATTAATATATTAAATTGTTTTGCTATATGTATCTCACCTCAACCCTGACATCTAGGCAACCTCTTTACAAACAGACTTTCACTGAATTTTGATAGCCGCTTCCAAACACTGATCTCTGGGTTGATCTAGCTTTTAGGGAGTTTCTGCTAGTTTTCATTGCACATCTATAGTTTGATGCACTGTATCCCTGCTGTATCAATAGAATCATACCATTTGAGACAACATTTGCTAATACATGAACAACACTTTGCTAATACACACGACAGACCATTACCCATAATGCCTCTTTCAATTAGAGGCTGCACAAGATTCTGCAAAAACACCTTCAAAGATCCTAATCACTTTGGGAAAAAATTTACAAAGGGAATGAACTACCCACCTCTTCCACCAAGAAAGGAAAAGACAGATCAGCTCTACTGCAGTTACTGCTGGGGAACACATAAAGCCAATGAGGCAGCTTGAGAACTGGAATCATTATAACCTGCCTTAGGTGAACTTAGGAAAACACCTTTCTCCTTCCTTTTCTGTTTTTCCCACTGACTTTCACAGAGAGATACTTGTTCCAAAGTCCAGTTCCAAACTCACCATCCGGAACGCCTGGCTTTTCAGTAATCCTGATCTGCCGCTCTGGTACCACCGGCTCCCCTTCCGCATTGCCAATATCTGCAGGGAGGTAAGGCAAGGATCGGATCTCTTCTTCCAACGATCTCGGAAAATACAGAGGCAGCAGCTTCTGGTAGGTGACCTACAAATGAGAAAAATGCCTGAAGGGTCTATCACACATCCGTGCTCTTCGCTTAAACAGTGTCTGCCTTTGTAGCAGGGAACTCCTCAGCAGCTTGGAGGCAAAATGCTGCCTCCCTCAACGGTTACTTTGGGCTGTGAGCTCGGAATACAGGCAAGAAACCTTGATAAAGGTTAACTTTTTGGTTTGTTTGCCACACTGGCAAGTGACTTTGAGAGGACTTTGCTTTAACCTGCATGAACTCAGGTAGATTGCAGATACTTTAGCTTTGTAATGAAGTTAAAATACACACGGACAACAGATTTCAGCAAAGGTTGCTTATGTTAAAATGCACTACACTACACAGATCACTTTTAGTGATCTGTCTGGGGAAAAAGAAAAAGCACCAACCAAACAAGAAAATCCCGCCCCACGTGAAGGAAAATAGGGAAAATCTCTACAGAATGTAATATGTAATGGATTCTCTCCAACTGATTAGCAGTTTTATCACCCCCAACAATTAGTAATTTTCTTAATCCCAGATGCCACAGAACCTGAACACAGCATGGATGTTCTGCACAGGAACTGCCATTAACAAGTTCAATGTACAAGGAAAGCCAATACTCAAACTGTCTGCATCTCTCAGAACACAGATCATTAAATGTCAAGTTTGCTTTTCCAACACGCCAGCAAGCAGCGTTTCAGGTTTGTAGGGGATCTGTAGGGATGCTGAACTGGCCCTCTTCAAGCACATCTCTGTGTAAGGAGGAAACTTTGTGTCAGGAATTTATTTTCTGGCTAACAGACAGCATCCAGCACAACCACATGCTATCACCTTCCCTACTGCTCCCTGCCCACGGCTCAGGAACACAGAAGCCAGAAGCAGAAAGATTCTCTAAGTGTCCATAGTGACTGCTAAGGGCATAAACAGTACTGGAGAAGAGGCTATGCTAGGAGGGGACAGAAGGATGCTGCAGGACCAAAAGTCTACGTGATCTGAAGGGGAAATCCAAATCCAGCTTTACTGCTGCAGAGAAGATCAAACAAGCCCAGGAATTTTGATGGAATGAATGCCAAGAAGATACCTCTTCAAGCTCAGAGACAGCAAACACCACCTTCTCCAGAGTCTCTCCATGAATCTCCAGAAACCTCCTAACTGTGCCTGCAAGGAAGCAGATTAAATGCAGTTAGCAATACAGGAGAAGTCTACACACACAACTGCAAGGGAAGAACTCAGAGTGCAGAAGAGACATACATCTCTCCTCATACTAAACAGCTCCACAGGCTGTAGGCAAGTGTGGATTAAGTGGTGGTTTAACACACCAAATGGGTTGCTGGGCACACTGGAAGTTCCATCACCACTCCCTCCTGATGCTGACTTTAGAGATAGACACAAATAGAGAATAAATCTCTCTGATTTTAGCTTACTAGGCATTCCTTAGACTGTGAAATGTGATTCAATGGCCCTGAAAAATCAAGCCAAATCTTTCCTTAAGAGAGTCCTGTGCAAATTGCTATATCCAGACATTCTTAGAACAAGTAACGATGCCCTAAGTTATCAGCAAAGCAATATAAGCAAGCTATAGAAGAAGCTGGTTCAAGACAGGCTCAGCAACAGAAAATCTCTGGTATCAGCTGTGCCTAAGAGGCATATAAAAATTCTATTTGTAAATCGTGAGAGAAGATGTCCAAACAAATTGGTTGGCACAGGAGTATTTTATCAAGTAGCACACAAGTCTTTTATCAAGACCCACAGAGATAACAGAAGACAGCAATAGAAGAAGTTATCTACAGGGAATACTTTAGTGGGAGTTCAAGAAACAGTTCAAGGAAAAAAGGAGCTATTTTCAAATACTTCCTGAGTACTACTGTACACAAATTCCTGTGCAATCTTGTTGACCTGCAACATTACTTTACAGAACAAATGCAATTGTGCAGTTCCACAGCAAACAGTTCTGAATGTATGTGAACACGTGAAAAAGCCAAAAGAGATAGGGAAGAGTAGAAACCAGTATATAAGTATATAAGCAAGAGTAGATAACATTATTGTTTGAGCACTTTTCTATATTTTCAGCCTAGGATGTTTTCTGATTTGTTTTCAGTGGTCTTCATATTTTCTTTAATATAGTTTCCTCTCAAGTGCAAGAAAATTTGAAAACTTTTAGCAATGCTTTTTAGTAAGAATTTCCATAAAACAAATAACAAGCATAAGAACCATTTCCCCTTGTTTGTTCTGAACTGGAATGGTTTGATGGTTCCTATTTTGGGAGACTGAATGGTGAAAAGGAGATTCCTTTTCACCATTTCCATGCCACTTGTGAGTTTACAGACATCTATCACACTCCCCTCAAGTCCGGTATATTCCAGTCTGGAAAAGTCTTGAGCTCATTTTGCTACTTCTTGTCTTTTTCTGTCCTTCCTGACCTCCTCAACTTCTCTGTCTACTATATTATTTTTGAATGTGCAGCTTTAAAGGGTGAACAAAGCACTGATTCATTGCATAACATTCTTAATTTTGTTGTGTCTTACTCAGCTTGCTGTTTTGAGCTCCTCTGAGCTGTTGTTTTCATGGACCTAGTATCATCTCAAAGTTTTGCTGCCTATAATCAGCCCATCATTTTGCATGCGAAGGCAGAAGCCTGTAGGAGTGGGTCAGTGGGGGAAGGACATCACTTTACATTTGGATGTGCTGACGACACTAAAATAGCAGACTAAATTCACTGTTGCTCGAGTCTCTCTACAAGTATTCAACAGTAAGGCCTCATCTTGGCTACTCTGAACAGATTTCTATTACCAGCAAACTCTCTCACCTCACTTTTAGCATCTTTTCCAGGTTATTAATTAACACATTGAAGAATGCAAGTTGCATGGATCTTTACTGACGAGATCCCAGGGATCTTTACTGAGATGAAGGATCATTTGTTTTTATCTTCTATTTCCTGATCAACCAAGGAATGCCTTGCCTTTTTACAGCCTCTAATGAACCACAGCCCCCTAAAAACAGGTTTCCCCATTTCAAGAGCAACCTGTAAGTGACCTGCTGAATGCTGCCATCCAGTTTATGCAGTTTTCCAACACACTTACGCAGTGCTATGTGGGTTGCATCCTCCAAGGGGTAGCATCTTTTCAGAGTGTTAATGACACAAAATCCTACGGAGCACATTGCCTGTTCCCTGGAATCCAGAAAAAGAGAAACAAATGAACAGACAGCCAGGTGTGAACAGCCATCTCTCAGGACAGTAGGGAACTGGAACACCAATAATTTCTTCCCTGGCTCTAAGCAGCAGTAATCCTCTTTCAGGTTTTTGTAGAAGGATTCTTCCCTGGCAAGATGTACACACCCCCATTAAGTAGAGAAGGAGAGAACCATTAATTATTCCCCATGGCTTCCTCTGGTGCTTGTTTTCAGATTTCTCCTTCTATGTCAGCTATGTTGTTCCTACAGTTTCTCATATCCTGCATGAAGTTCTTACCTCAAGCTCCCTGCAATCCTTTCCAAAATACTTCTGTTCCTGTTTAGGACTGACAGTAAGGGGAAGGAGGTGCTCTTCAATGCATACACACTCCTGTTTCTTCACCTGACCAATGATTTTGTTTTGTTAGAGGTCTGGACACAGGCCAAGGTGGCTTACTCAATCTTAGGTATGATTAGACAACCATCAGAATGGAGTGACACATACTTTAAGGCCAGTAGGATGCTTCCAGCAGTGAGCCACATTTTCAGAAGAGTAAAGCAGGGCTGTTGCCAACAATCATCAAAGCAGTTTGAGCAAGCTCAGAGTTGGTAGACAATTTCACAAACATCAAAAGTTACTCTAGAAAATAGATTGTCTGAAAGACACTCAGTATGCAGAACTATCAGAATTTTAGAATGGTTTTTAACATGGTTCAATCCAGGCCTGACTTTGCTTGTTACTTCTGAGGCAGAACAAAACTGGCATATGCTAAAAACCTTAGCTATAATCTTGATTATGAAACAGTTACTACTGCACTGTAACACACAGTCCAGCCTTGGAAGAATCGACCTTCCCAACCCTAAGAAATTGTTAGGTATGCTTTCTGACATTGCTCTTGCTCAGGTGTATTTTGCAACTGCTACCACTACAGCAGCTGTCACAGGAGAAGAAAAGAACACAGGAAAGAACACAGAAAAATAGGAAGAAAAACCCCTGTTAGTTAAGAGGAAGTAGAAAATACCGCAGACGAAAGGGGAAAAAACTACAAACCTAGCTGCTGCAACTGTAGATTTAGAAGTAACTTTACACCCTGACTCAGAATTTTAGCTGTTGTACAAGGGCAGAGAGGCCAAACATGTGAACTGACACAGCGGTCAGATCTGCTTGTGGGTGTGCGCACATGGCTGCAGCCACACATGAAGTTGCTGCTCGAGTAAGCTCATTTAACGCTTGCTGCAGCACAGAACCCAAAGTAATCGTTAATGTTTCTCCTTTGAGGAACTGAATGCTGCACAGCTACCCTGTTTCAGGACCTGAACCAGCTCAGATCTCTCTGCACATTTTATCTACACCACAGCACAGATAACCAAAGGCATGATGCACACCATGAAGCCACTCATGTTCTCATGTCCTTAACCAGAGCCAGCACACGTGAGAAGACATTCACAGAGGTTAGATCTCTGTGCAGAGCCGAGTTTGCAGGACAGCTGTGCTCTAGATGGCAGCCCCTGTGTAAGCTGTGTTGTGCTTACTTGGCGAGCTGCAGGACGTTGCGGTAGCAGCTGTACAGGGAGCTCTCGGCCGCGGTGCGGTACCGGCTCTTGTACTTGGGGCCCACTGTGTGAATGATGAAACGCGCAGCCAGGTTAAATCCTTTCGTCAGCTTGGCCTCGCCTGTCCTGCAACCTGAGGAAAAAAACCCACAAGGATAAGTGTTCATGTCATGGCAAGAAAGCCAGAAGGATTCAAGCCCTTGTCTTCCTCCAGTCAGACAACTCCACTTCATACACAGAAGGCGGTGTTAGAGACATCAAATATTAAGGATAGCATCTTATCTCATACCAGCTGCTCAGCACCCAGTCAGGCTGAGGAGGTGACAACTGTGCTCATTCCTCTCAATTTTAAAACTATGCATACAAGGCCAAACTGGATATTGCTAGAAATTCTGTCTTAATTGCAGTGCTTACTACGTTACTTAGAGAGCCAAAGGAAGAAATGATTTAATAATGTGCAGAGAATGGATGCACAAGTATACCATACAGCTAGCAATAAAAAGTCCTTCTGAATTTAACAGCTTGGTTTGGGGAGACTGCTTTTTGGATAAAATGACTACAGGTCTCCTTAATCAAACAAACCAGTTGTTGGCAAAGCTATTAAAACTGAGTAGATAAAACACTTGTTTAATTTATGCTCCCAGAATGAGGTAGCTTGCTTTGTTTTGCAAGTTTCTTCATGTCCACAAGGCAGATACATGATCCTCATGCAGCTCATATTCTCTGGACAGACTAGATGTCTAGTCTCAAGGCAAGGAAGTTTCAAGCAATACATTTAATTGTTTCATTCACGGCACCCTTCAGTTACATACTCTAGGAACAGACTCTGTGTGATCTAAGTATAGTTAAAGATTACAGACTGTTTGAAGTCTGTTTTTCCTTCAGCACATGGAAAAAAGTCTGCTAAACTCCCCTTTCTTCATCTAAATCTAGTCCTTTCCAGGCCTGGACAGCTGAAGAAGTACTTCTAGTCTCTCTTTCCCTACCCTCAAAGACAAGTATTTTCCAACCTTCTTCCTTCTGCTTGTACAGCTGCACTTCAGCTTTCTGATCTGACTGAAAACTAGCATTTTCACTGGATTAGCTTTCAACCTGATCTTCTTATAGGTTGCTAGTGCCCACAACAGGGAATGAGACATAAACAAGCAGCTGCAGCCATCCTTCAGGCAGCAGCATTGCAGCAGCTTGGCTTAAGCTGCCCACTGAACAGGGATGTTCATCTCTCCCACTCCACTCTTTCCTCATAATGCTCAGGCAAGCTATCAACATACACAAAAGCATATTTTATGGGAAGAGACATTCCAGGTTGAGAATCTTCCTTACTCAAAACTTCAAGCATATCTTTTTAATGGCAACCACATGCTGTCTTGAAGCCAGCATCTTGTAAACTTTTTGATCCGACAAATCCCATCATTAGCTTCTACAGACCTCCACCATGCTTCTTCTGGGTTAATCAGAAGGAAGAAAACACCATACCAAAACTAATCACTCATCTGAATTCCTGTACAGCCTCCTAGACAGCTCAAGAGAGTGATTAAAAAAGCACAATATGGAAAAAGTAAAGCCAAACCCAAAACAATGTATCAGATATCAAGTTACTTTTCTTCCTCTGCAGTTCCCATGCCTCCCAACTAGTGAAGAGCAAGCAAAGGCCTGTAGGAAAAACTTGTCTTGGGAAAAAAAGAATGAAGCAAGTTTGATTAAGGTACAGTTGGGAATTCAGTAGGGAAACTAATAAATTCAGGGAAGCAGATGTAGCATCAGTAATCTTTAACTATACTTAGATCACACTTCATACTTCCCAATGCCTTCTGCCTGGGTATCTCTACAAAACCTAAACAACTAAAATGAGAAGTAGGTATTATTCCTATTTTAAGATACAGGGTGAGGTGAGCTGCTCAAGTCAAGGTCTGTGGCAAAACTGGGAACAAAGTCAAGATCCTGTTTTTTATCTGATGAGATTTCAGACATTAGGATAGCTTCTCCCCGAGTTTAAAATGCAAAGTCTGAATCCTCTACATCATGTGTGTGGCAGAGAAAAAGCATCACTGGAGCTGGAAGACTTCTGTGCATTGCTGTTACAAAAGGTCTTTATTAGACTGCAACAAGTATTTGTTGATAGGCAAGCTTATATCAACAGCACTCCATCTGCGAGCCTGCCCCTGGCTGTAGTATTTCTACATGAATCAAAATTAATGCTGCTCCCAGGAACATAAAAGTTAGCTGAGCCTTAAAGCCTTAAAGAAGGCACAGGCCTTAGAAGGGTCACCATGTCACAGGCTTTAAGATCATGATTTTTCTTGGAGTCTGTGAAATGTGAATATATACCAAGCAGCAGGAATAAAGCAGGAGAGACCTAACTGAAAATGCATTTTACAGCTTTAGAGCATAGACATTTTCACTCTTTCAGCACAAACATTCTCCAACGAAAAATTTCAAGGCTAAATGGGAAAGAGGGCAAAAAGGAAGCAGAGGTGACAAATAAATCCTAGACTGATTTCTTAACTAAGCTCTCCATCCACTTCTCCTACTGTGACAGTACTATGGGTGCTCAAAAGCCAAATCAGCCTCTCTTTCCTCCCCCACACAACATGTCAGTAGGGTGTCACAGAGGAACTGATTTTCATGAAGCTCTTGGCACAAGATTAAAAGAAAACTGTCTTCATAGGGAGTTGTGAACCAGCAGAATGCATTACAGGGAGAAGACATAAGTGTTTTCACTGTGGTAGAAGATGCAAAACTACACATAACTCAGCAGGGTCAAAGGGAATTTAAGAAGCTGAGCACAAGAACTCCCTACAGAGCCAACAGAACTCAGACTTTAGGACTCCTTGAAATGCAGACCCTCTCTTCCCACCTCTCAGTGCACACAAGAAACCCAAGTGCATTTTAAAAGAGTTCTGACATATATAGCAGGGTCCTAACTATTCTACAGCACCTACAGTATTTTAACAGCCATTTCCACCCACAGCACACACTGAATTTTCGCTCTGTTATGAAATGGTTACTCTTCCTCCTGTTTTATTTCTAGCTTACTCAAAAAAAGCAAGCTGAATCAGCAAAGGATGACTTTATAGAAACAGAGGATTTCTATTCAATTGTAATTTAAGCTACTAGAGTTTATATTAGAAATATGGCTCTTCTAGATCCATTTTGTTACTACATCAGGAGACCAAGCTGTTATCCAGTGAGCAGTATTACACAGAGACCTCAAAATTCAGTTCAGTACCATAGTTACTAGAGATGTGAACTTTTATCTGCAAACCATATTAGACTTCTGTGTGACCTTGGATAACTGTAAACTCTAGTTCGTCACACACAAAATAAGGAAACTCTTATTCCCAGTGCCTGTTAGATGAAAAAAAAAGGCTGAGTATTTATCTCTCATTATCAGCAATAAAATTTGTTAATAAAGAATCTAGGCAAACCTCATCCATTTCTAGAATAGCCTTGCATTAAGGCTGCTCTTGTAGCTTTCCAATAAAGTCATTTGTTGTACACAAGAGACAAATGGACCAATCAACCGAAGAAGTCACAAAGACTTTATTTAGACAGGCAGTGTTTTATCAATCCATCAATTATTATGGTATCTTTCTGAAAGACTGTGTGTATATTAACATCCTGAAAGAGGATACACAAAGTGCATGATAGAATCCACTTAATTTCTGCAATGGTGAACTTCAGTTTCTATCTTACATAATGTATACACACTGATCAGGATAAAATCTCAAGATGTACAAGACTGGTCCCTTGAGCAAAAGCTCTGATAAGCTAACTGCTCAAAGTGGCTTAAGATAACAATGGGAATTATTGTATCACAAACTAAAGGGCTCATCAACTTAAATATCTGCCACAGATTTTCAATTATCTGGAATGTGAACAGCAAAAAGAGACTAGATTGGCAGGTGTTTCCTCCATGTTTTCCATGTTAACACCAGCTGTTGGCGGTTGGGGGAGGCTCTACCTTTTTCGTTTGTGCCCCAATCTTGATGCTTTGTACTACGCAAGAACAGTAGATTTCAGTAAGATAAAAATGTCTCAGGCCACTTACCTTTGAGCTTCTGGAGTTCATCCTTCAGGTCAGGCCCAGCATGCATGAATATACTTTCAGATACTGGATTCTTATCCGTGAGAGTCTCATTGCTGGTGTTTACGATGGCCGTGCAGTTCAGTAATGCGACATCTCCTTTCCTGAGGAAACAGTTTATTGCAGGGTAAGTGTACAACTAAGCAGGATATTCTCAAATCAGTGCTGACAAGCAAGGAAATGCCAAGTTACAGGAAAAGCATTAACAGGACTCCAGTGCCCACACAGCGTAGCGTACCCTGACGTGCTCGCCAAGCTGAACCATCCTTTGCCTCTACCTGATGAAGATAGACTGCATGCAAAACATCAGCTCCTTAAAGTCTCCCAGCCTCAGCAGTAACCAAGGGATGTTTGAAAAGGCAGTGTTGTAGTTGTATGTAGGGCAGTTCGGACAGCAAACATGCAAAGCAGCTTGTTAAACTGATGGAATGTAACACTTTCAAAAATCCACATATTTTCTCTTGGGGATAAGAGGACAGTCCTTGTGTTATATTACTTTCAAAACTTCAACAATTTTTTCAATGAACTTCTTTACTTTTGCAGACAGACTATCCAGGGCACCTTACTGCTGCTGTTCCTCAGACCACTGAGGGTCTAGAGTGACACTGCAGCTGGACAAGTTTTCTTCTCTTTTGTTCCCAAACTGTGAACCCTCAAGTTGATCATATTCATTCTGCTGTTCAAAGATCAGACATGCAGAAGATAAACAAGGCACAGACACATAAGAGACAATGGAGTAGCAGAACTCTGACCTGCTTTGTGTCACAGCAGCAGCCATTGGGGATTTTGGGATCAAAGAGCATAGGAAGGGAAATAAAGATTCCCACGCACAGGGAGAAACTAAACTAACAGTTGAAATTGCACATATTTGCCCAAGCTATAAGAGATGTTTAACCTTTTACTCCTCACTTTCTTTACTTAACTGAGTTCAGGAAATCCATGAGCAGTCCCATTTCCTGCATATATTAACCAGAAAGAGGTTCAGACTGATTCCTGAATCTACATCCCTGAGAAATCCTTCTCCCTTCACAGTGATTAAGTTAAGAGTTATTCATCTACAGAGCAGGTTTAAGTATCTGAGTTACAGGAAAGAAAAACTGATGGAGTAAGGTCACTACAGCACACTGCACTTTATCAATAGATTTTGGTAGAAAGTCATGGAGACAAAATACAGAACAGAGGAGAGGCAGGAAGAGCCAAAACCAAGGCATGAGAACCACATGAAAGAAAATACCGATTTAAACCAGAAAAGTAAAAGCAGAATAAAGCCAGCAAATACAGAAAGAAGCTAGTAGACAGCAAACATATCTAAAAAAATTAAAAACCTCATATCCAAGTGCCCAACTAGGTTTGGATACTAAGCATGCAGTATCACAGCAGGAAGTACAGCTCCAGCCTGCTGCATCGAGGACTGCCTATGAGCACAACCTATGGTGGAGCAAAATCTAGACTTTCAAAGTTACAGTGAACAAAAAGATTATTTTCTTCCCAGATCTGTAATGTTTGATTCAAGAGAAGAGGATTTAGAAGCTTTACTCTACAGCAGTGATCACTACATATGGATCCTGCAGTAAATGGAGAAGTGATGACAGACACATGAGAGCCACATCGAACTTACCACAGGATTATTTTTTCATTGATGTCTTTCCTGTATGGAAAAGGTGATCTAACATCAACTTGAGCTTTTTCAACAGGACTTTGGTGACAATCCAGCTGCTTGGCCTCATAGGCATCACTCCAGCCTGGCAGACTATCAACATCCACAAACTGGGAAGGAGCACCCAAGGGATCCATGGAACGGAAACAACAACTTCCTTCCTCTGCTAACTTGTCACACTCCAATTTTCACTGGAGTCTTCCAGGTGCTTTAAAGAAAAACAAAAATCAAACCAGGTCAGCAGCTGTTCACTAAAAGTAATTGTCCCGTGGAGCGAGACCTTTCACAAGAATGCAATGCAATAACAGCTAGCAGAAAACAGAAAATCAGATTTCCCACTCAAACACTCTGTCTTGTGTTACCTGCATGCAGTAAGGCAATGCAGATACTTGCAGTGAGACAAACCTCTTCCAACAATTAAAGGTGAAAACACCTTCTCTAATAAACTGATCCAACTGACTCATGATCTTGCATTTTAGAAATAGCGAGAACAAAGCCCTAAGTGCAGAGAGGACCTCAGTCTTTCTGAAAAGTGTTATTTCTTTGTCTAAAAAAAAAAGCAAATTTGTAGTAGGGAAGGTATAACTTATTCATTCAGAGATACTGGTAAATACCTATAAAAATAAAAGACAGAGCTTCCCAAACCACAATGCCCCCACCCACCAAATACCCTAATCAAAAACCCCAAACCTTACAAACAAACCAACAAAAACCCCTCCCTCTTCCCGAATGATACAGCCCTTGCAATTCAGTGAATTCTGAACTGCTGCACACAAGATTTACTGCCACACAGTTCTTACAGCCGTGCACTCAGGCACAAAACCCCTTCACCCAAATCAGTTTTGCAAGGAAGAGTAAAGCCGTAAATTTGAACGCTGGCCCAGTGAATTTTAAGACTGAACTCTGCCATCTAACTGATTCTGAGATGACACTGGCTGCTAGGTGAAGGCTCAAACGTGCCAATACTCACTTTTCAGCTGCCAGCAGCTAACGCGTTGGCTATTACATTTCTGTTGTGACTACTGAACTATATTAGTGAATCAAACTAGCACAAACATACCCACATAAGTAACTACAGTTTAGTAACACACCACACACACCTACTACTTAACCCCTTTCACAGGTTTATAATTGACGATAATTAAAAAACTATCACACCCACAAGGGGTAATTGTGAAACGCGACTTATTAAGTGTATTTATTAGCCAGGGGAAAACAACACAACAAAACAAAACAACCAAGCATCCAAGCTCACACTGAGGGGTAATAAAGGCTGACACTAGGACAAAGATAGCTGTAAGAGCATCTAAGTAACGTTTTCGCAGGGAGAAAAGGCAATGAGCGAGAAAAGCAAGGTAAGCGCGGCTGCGCTGGCCCCAGCCAGAAGCTCATCTACAACAGCATCTTCCCCTGCTGAAGAGCCAAACCCAGGGGTCTGGCTACGGCAGCAATAGGCAGGAGAAGCGGTGCGCGCAGATCTCCTCCGGGGCATCTCCCCCACGATCGCTGCCGGGCCCTCCCGCGGCGGCGGCGGCGGCCCCGAGGGCTTGTCGGGCTCGGAACGGGGCACAGAGCGCTGCGAGCGGGGGCCGCGGCCCCAGTGCCCGGGACGCAGTGCTGTGCCCCTAC
>VZRS01007017.1:808-37511 GCA_013398055.1 Ifrita kowaldi
CCCAGGAAACAAAGTTCAGCTTTCCGTCTCACGCTGGAGAGAGGAAAAAAGAAAAACCCCCAAAAAATGGCTGAAGAAGCAAGCCGGATGCTCCCCGCCGCCGTGCTACTGCAGCCAGAGCACACAGAGGAGTGAATCTTCGTGTCCTTGAGACACTGCTTTGAAAAGTTTGCTTGGTCCTTTTTTTTTTCCCTCTCAAGTTCAGTTTGAAGGCACAGAAAAGGTGCAAAATTACTTGTTTGGCATAAAGCCGTGATAGGGGATATACATGATGGAGTCACCCCAAGACAAGCACATAGTGATAAGACAGGGGGAGATGGCCTTACACTGAAGTGAGGGTAGGTTTAGGTCACATATTAGGAGGAAGTTCTTAACTGTGAGGGTGATGACATACTGGAACAGGTTGCCCAGAGAAGCTGTGGATGCCTCATCCCTGGAAGTGTTCGAGGCCAGGCTGGACGGAGCTCTGAGTAACCTGGTCTTGTGGAAGGTGTCCCAGCCTATAGCAGGACAGTTGCAACTAGATGATCTGTAATGTCCCTTCCAATCCAAACCAGTCTTTGATTCTGTAATCATTATATCACACACTAGTGAAGCCTCAGCTGTATATTCCATTTTATTGTGTCTGCAGCAAAAATCTACTAACAACTGCTTATTGCACAAAGTAAAATGAGGAAAGTAGGTGATGATCTTTTTCCCCTCCCAGGGATGCTGATCACTTTTAATACTTAGTTGCTGTATCTTAGTTACTGTACTGAATTAAGTAAATTGTAATGAAACATACAGCTTCAGGCAGAAACGTAGTTAATCTGGGCTTATTAACTTACTGATGCATTTTCCTCAGTGGAAGTCAGTCCTTCCTCCGCAGGACAGCAGCTGCTCCTTGCGTGCTTACAGATACACAGCCTACAAACCATGTGGGCCCTATTATCTAGGCAGAGCTGGTCAAGTTGAAGACTGAGTTTTCCTTTGTGTCGGAGGTTGGAGAGAAGCCCTCTGCTGTTTGAATGTCATTTTTACCAGGAACAGTACAGAATCCTCAGCACAATCACTTCCTCTGTAAAAGGACTATTTTTCTGTTTAGAGGAGAAAGAAATACATGAGCTTCTTCTTATTTGGTGTTCAGTTTTCCATGTTCATGTTTGCTGTTACCATGCAACTAATTAGTGTATTAATTTCACAAAAATAAATGTTTAGCTTGTCTTTCAGTGGATGGTTTATGAATCAAGTAAAACTTACACAGTGCTTGGATACTAGTGCTGTGCTCTGATAGAGAAAAACAGTGGTGTTTAGAACAGTTAAATTCTACTTGGGACCCCATGATCAGGGGCAATTCCTGAGTTGCAGTAGTGTCTCTTTAGTGCCTTTCTAGTGCTGCAGTCTCCTGGCAGATTTCTCCAGGGTGACCTTAAGTGCACCTTCCCCATCAGCAATGCAGCTGGGAAGGAGAGTGCAGAAAAGAAGAGAGAATAATTGTGTACTTCCCCACAGTGACCAGGAACAATGAATGGAAGAGATGTTGTACTGAGTCACAGCTGAGTGTTACAATGTGTGTATGCTGCCATGGTAAAAACAATGAAATGTCATTTTGTGTCCCTAGCTGTGCATGAGGCAAGTACTGCTTTGTTCTGGAACAATGATATATCAGTCTTGTGTAACTTTGGGTTCTTCAGCTGGCATGTAAAAGCGAAATGGAAATGTCTCTGGGAGGGATGGTGTGCTAATTAGAGGTAAAATGTATCTCACTGAAAAAAGTCCGTGCTCTGAACTCTGTGTTCTGACTCCCTCTGCAGGGCTACCCTCTCTGCTAGGGCAGTGTTATCATAAGAGGGCAGATTACTGTGTTCTGTGATAAATGCCAAAGGCTGTATCTGGAGTGGCTTAGAAGTGTTTCCAAATTGCTAGGCCAGGGGATGAATCCCAGCTGTGGCTCACTGTGCGTTAGGAAAAGATGTACGTCCTGCTGTCCACACATGCAGAACTACAGTGCTGCATGAGGGCTACGTGTTATGGTGAGGTCCATTGAGTGGGATGATAGACAGCTGCAGATCTGCTTATCTACAAGGAAGTCCCAGCTTTCTGGAATGAGTCCAGCTGTTTCTCCCACCTCTCCATGAGACCAGCTGAGTCGAGTTGGTGGCTCTGGTACAGAGGGATGTTCCTAGAAACAAATGCTGCAGGCCCAGAGGGTCACCATGTGATTCCTGTAGAGATCTGCCAGATGAGGGCTGTCTGTGGAAGGGAAGTGCATGTCTTCAGAGCGATAATTTGTCCTTCTGAAAAGATGTCTCAGTCCTGGCTGGCAAAATTTGAATATACTGATCCACCCCTTTTGTCTGGCCGAACACCCGTATACCAGCACTGATTGATTTTAAGAGTTTCCTTTCCTGATTTTGAGCATTGTGCTCTGTTCTCAAGAGAAGCTCAGCCTGATGTGTATGATGAAAACAGTAACTGATGGATTGTCATGGAATAACGAGGCGGGGGAGGAAGAGGGTTGTGTTATTAGGCGCCTACCCAGGAGATGGCAGCCGAGAGATGGCTGAGCAGGAGGACCGGCTCCTGGCCCGCTCAGGTGCTGGCCGTGCTGGGAAATACAGGCCCTTGCGTGGGCTGTCGCTCATGAAAGTGCCACTCTTGCATTCAGGAATGAAACCTTCAGATTGCTTGACTTTGAACTAGATTTTTGGCCTTTCTCTCAGCTCACTTCATGCACAGCTGTTCCAAGTAAGTTGTAGTTTTATAGAGTAGCACATTCATTTGTTGCTTCAGAAGCATTAAAAAGAAGGTACTGCTAAATCTAATTATTAACAAGTTGTATGTTAAAGCAGACAGTGCTGCCCTTTCCCTGTTAAAATGATGTGAAAAATAGTCTTGAGCATTAAATGCCATTCAGTACCATTAAGTGTACTGTAGAAGTGGCTGAAGAGGGTTCGGAATAGGCTGATGACTATAAATTACCAGTTTCTTTGAGTACCTTAGGCCTGTTTTTTGAAAAACAAACACACCATAAAATTTGATTTTATCAAGTGTTACAAAAATTAGCATCCTGATGTATCTTTATAGCAGTTCCTTTAATAAAAGTTCCATTTGGACTATTTTAAGGGGCAAGTACATTTTTAAAACTGCGAGCATACCAAAGCCTGAAATTGCATACAAGTAATTGACCAATTAACTCAGAACAGAAAGGTTGACTTAAAATATAGGACTCAGCTTTTCTGAAGCTGTGAAAATGTACACTTAACTACTTTCAAAGATAATAAAAAATTGAGGCAGTTAACTATAGATTTTTAGACGGATTTTCATACCTTCTTTTTTTTTTTTGTCTTTAATTTGCAAGCTTTTGTTGTAGTTCAGTTTTGGATGTGCTTTAACCCCCTGTCAGCAACTCAGCCCACCCAGCCACTCACTTGCTCTGCCACTCATGGAATGGAGGAGAGAATAGGAAAAGTGAGAAGTCTCGTGGATTGAGATGAAGACAGTTTAACAGGGAAAGTAAAAAACTGCTCATGCAAGCAAAGCAAAACAAGGAATGCATTCACCACTTCCCATTGGCAGGCAGGTTGAATCATCCCCAGGAAAGCAGAGCTCCATTGCATTGTAACAGTGGCTTGGGAAGACAAACACCAAACACTCCGAATGCCTGTGGTCAGTTGTAGGCAGCTGTCGCAGCTCTGTTGCTTCCCACCTTCCTATGCCCCGCCAGCCTCCTCGCTGGTGGGGTGGCATGAAGAGCAGAAAAGGCCTTGAACCTGTGAGCATTGCTTAGTGACAGGTAAAACATCCCTGTTCTATCAACAGTTTCCAGCACAAATCCAAAACACAGCCCCATACTACCTACTGCCAAGAAATGTACCTCTACCCCAGTCAAAACCGGCACATGCATAAATCCATATGTAAGGAATGTGGCTTTTAATTCTGTAAAACATGGAGACTTGGTGAAAGAGTTCTGTGTCTTAAGATTAGGTTCATCTAGTATTATGGAAATGTTAAAACTGGTAGCCTACCTGAATGTTTATGTACCACTGTTAAAAGTGTGGATGAGTTGAAAGTGGAAAGAAAAAGCTCTGGGAAAGGGTGTAGTTTTCAGGTGGTAGTTTCTGACAATATTGTCTTCCTGTCTTTCTATTCATAGCCAAGTTCCTCCTCTCTTCCTTTGCCACGTTTTTCCCACTGAAAAGTTGAATTCTGCTTTTCCGACATATGGTGAGGTGTAGCCAGAGTCAGAATCATGACATGCTACTGCTGACCAGTTTTGTAAATAGATAAAGTGCAGAGACTGGCAGAATGTGGTGTAATTTTAGATACCAGTGATGATAACCCCATGTTCATAAGATGGCCTGGCCATGGTAATGTTTTAACATCATCTGTGTAGCTAGAGCTTTCCAAATATTTTACACTAATGTGAACTGGCTTGCACTACAGTACAGCTTACTGGTAGTGTTACACTCCTGACTGTGATCTACAGGGCTTCAAGTGCAGTTTCTTTGTATACCTAGCAGAGTCATTCCCATAGGGTTCTCACTGTGTGCTGTTGGAACAAAGCCATATTTGGCCCCATTTTATGCAGTGCTTTTTCAGTAGCGTTGCTTCTCTTTAGGGTGCTGTTTAAAAAGAATTGAGTCTGCATTCAGCAGTAGTCTTGGGTTTTATTGCAGTAATGCTGTTAGGCCCTCTGACAGGCCACCACAGTGATACAGTCCCTGCTCCCATAGAGCTTACATGCTAGCTTTTAGAAGCCAACTTTATTATAAACTCTCTTGTACATCCCAAATTTATACATAGGCTCATGTGAAACCAACTCTGATTTTGGACTTGATTCTAGTACTTCAGGAAATCAGCAGCTAGATATCAAGACCAGAATCAGATGTAACGAGTTTGTTGAAGGTATTGCTGACTTTTCTTGCTGCAAGCACAAACAGAAGTACATGCTGAAGCTCAAAATTTCAGGATATTTAAAACATGCTGCTTTAAAAAAGTAAATTAAAAAAAAAAACAACAACAAACCCTTGCACACAATACAAAATATACATAATATTTCCAGTATTATTTGCAGCTGTGCCAACTTAAAAGTGCAATAGACTCACCCATTACAAAAACTGAATTAGTCATTTAAGTATTAATTGTAAAAGAAAAATAAACTAGTAACTTGAAGTGGTTAGGATACAAAAACCTTACCCATTGCTATGTCTCCCCTTTATTTTGGAAAAGCAGTATTGTGTCCAGTCCGGGAAGGAGAATCCTGTTGTCCATGTCAAAATATAACCCAGTGAAGTCTAGTGAATTGAATCATTGCTACCTGATTGATAAACTGTTAAATCCCCAAAGAAGTTGCATATTGGATATTGATTGACCTGTACCTTCCACCAAAGGTGGAAGAAGGAAATCTGGGTGAATGCCTGAATTTCTCTTGCAGGCAGCACCAGAAATCGAAGATTCTACCATCTGGTGTATTGTGAAATTCCCCCTCTGCTCCAGAGTGCATGACCCTGGTTATGCAGGAGCTTCCCACACATATGGCTGCAGGGGTTGTGTTTTCTGCGCAAGTTTATATAAGAATTGAGGCAGACAAGTTTTTTATCTTTACTTTCAGAGCATTTGCCCTCAAAGTTTGTAATTACAAGTCAGGAGCTTATTCTTTAGATTCAGGAAATTGCTGGTTTTTTCCCCACTTTTTAAATGTTTTGGTCACAGACTTAGTTGATGGCAAGAATCTTGTTTGACAATTGAGATAAGAATCTGAATTGCTTTTCAGAATGTTAAAAAAACCCCCAAACATCCCAAAACTTAACATTTCATATATACAAAATAAATTCAAAACACATATAAAACTACACTGAGCAGCTGTTGCTGCAAATGAAGCTGTTATTTGCCAAAGAGATGGTTGGCTTTTGACTGATTACCTATTAAAAAAGTAAAACTTTCAAACGTGCTCAAGCCTAGTCCCTCAGAAAATAATGGAAAAGTGCCTAAGCATAATTACAATCCAGCTTTGGGGGAAAGAAGACATGACTTCGTGTTCTCAATCAGGCACATTTGCATGTTTTACTCTTCAAGTAAATCACCTCAAGTTGGAAAAAATCTCATTTGCATGGCAGCATACATATGAAAGACACACATCTTCTCTCATAATCAATTGTAAGTGTAACTGCCATCCATGAGGGAGAAAGGCAGCCAAAAGGCCAATTCCCCTGACTGTTACCAGTCTTACAGCATGGGCCTTTCAAAGACTGAGCTTTCATTATAACCAGGCAGTGTAACAGCAAGTGATAGACTTGAGGTGCGTAACCATCACAAAGTCACTCAAGTGTTGTGCTTAGAGCTCATTCCAGAGCACTACAGTACTTCACTGTATAAAACATAAGTTAACTTCATCAAGACATGAACAGGTGGGACCAAAAACAAATGTGACGGGTAAGAGGTTGTACTGAACTTTGGTCTCCTGGAGGGCACTGAGATGCTAAAGAAGTAAGTGCAGTAAACATTTTACAGAGCTTAGATCTTCACTATCCCCTTTTGTAATGTGCATAATTCCTC
Organism: Ifrita kowaldi; assembly: GCA_013398055.1. Lineage (NCBI taxonomy): Eukaryota > Metazoa > Chordata > Aves > Passeriformes > Cinclosomatidae > Ifrita > Ifrita kowaldi. The sequence goes on from VZRS01007017.1 coordinate 7,346, forward strand.
AGTCAGCTATCCCCTTTAGTTCACTCTATGCTCTTAGTCTTGCAAAATCTTTCAGTACAGAATTAAAGGCAAGATCTTGACTGTCTTTCCTATTTATGTCAAAAGCCAGGATATCAGAAGGACCGAGAGTGTAAAGGCCAGCGTAACAGTAGTGGTAGTGCTTCTCAAGATGAAAACCTGTAATAACATTGCAGAGTACATGCTGTAAGTGATTATGAAATTCATATTTTCTTCTCAGGGAGAAAGTATTCAGAAGACAGTTATACATACCATTTGGCAGTATTTCCCCAAAACAATAACCTTCAGTAATTTAGTTGTGACCTTAGTGCAAGAAATATGGTGAACTTTTGGAAGACTTTGCCCAACCAGTTGTCCTGTAGCACCCAGACAGACATCTTCATACACAGTTCCCAGTTTATAGATTAGTTAAAGCAAAGGTTTGCTGGTGGAAATTACTTTTCTAAAACAGTCAGGATGGAGCTAGTCAATGAAAAAATGACTTTTCTTCTTCCAGTCTGGAAGCAGTATTCACCACACATTCATCATCAACTTAATAGAAAATGTCCTTTAACACATATGGTACTTGTCAACTGAATTACCAACTGATGCCGTTCCACAATAATCTGAAATAAGTTCTTCTGTTTTACTCTGCAGTGGATCAGGAGAAGGGCTGCTGGCGCAGTTTGTTACTGTATACTCCGGACCTGCCAGTTCTAAGGGTTAAGTTTGTTTGAAAGGCAAAAATTTACAAGAAAAGGCACTATAAATCATTTTTGAAAAAACCAAACTGTCCTGCAGTTACTCTTACAATAGAGTAGAATCTGTAAAATAGTTTCATCTATAAAGACACTTCCATTAAAAATGTTTAATGTTACTAAGCTTTAAGGCACTCCAGCTGAAGAACTGACTGATCACAACTACTGTTGGTGGCTCAGATCTCCTCTTTATCCACATAACTCATCTTCAGTCTTTGTCCTTTGTGAGTTCTGCAATTTCATCGACATCTTCTATATCCTGTGTCATTTTCTCATACTGTCTCTTGAAGAAGCCAAGCTGTGAGAAGTATTAAAATAGCACCACATTGCAGTCAGTAATTGATAATTCATTTCTCAGCAAAGCTAAATACTGTGATGGTAGAAATGCACATATGTGCATGCCCACAGTATAGAGTTTGATTTGTAGACAAGTCCTGCCTCTAAAATGAAAGGAGATGGCCCCTAAAGTCTTGCCTGGTGCAACTAAATGCTAGAGCAGCAGTGCTGATTAGCCATTTTTCTCCCTGCCAAGATATAGATGTTTCCGTGATGCCTTGGTGTGCCACCAATGCCCTGGCACACAGAAGAACTTTCCTCTTTTTCTATGTAACCTTTGTAATTTGTTTTTTTTCACTTGCCCTTTCTCTGTTCTTTTGTGGTCTGTTCAATATATATCCTCTCCCACCTTGTTTGTAATCCCCACCTTTGTCCCCACCTGTGTTTGGGAATATCATGGGTATTCAGAGGCCAGCTAGGGTATTATGGAAGGAGGCAGACAGTGTCAAAAGGAAAAGAGTAAATACCACAGCCCCTGTTTTGAATGACTGACAACTCATTTATCATCTTCTTGTTGCCAGTTTCTATGAGGACCCATTTCATAAACCCTTCTAAAATACATCAAGGGTGTAATGCCAAAGCAATATTATTCATACCACCAAACTGCAGATGTGGTTTTGTTTCATACTAGAGAAGAGAGATTCCAAAAAAAATAGCCCAAATGTATTTATCTCTTTCTGGTTTTAAGCATATAAATACCTACTTACTTTCCACAAAACAGCAACCAGTACCAACAGCAACAGGAGTCCAGCCAATATACTGCCAATCACAACACCTACTGGTACCTCAGCTTTCTCATCCGGCTTCATTATTGTGACTGGGATCTGAAAGTGGAGAGATTGTGTCTTAGGGGTTGATGTTAACTGCAAAAAGGTAGGATTTATAAACCCAAGATCAAGAATGTGTGGACTGCACGCATTCCAGGATCAATGAGTGGAACACACCAAGCAATTACAGCCCTTTCACTGGTGTCCGTGGGTGCCTGGTTGCAGCACTGTGGCACATAGCAGTGCCAGCTATGGACTAGAGGCCCTCATCACTCTTGGCCATGCATGACAGGCAGAGGACCAATCTCTCATGCCAGCTGCCTCTCCATTAACAGGAGGCCTTTCAGAGGCCCCACACATCATCACTGTGTAGACCAGTCATGTTTCATAAAGGCAGGGAGTAGCCTGGTGTACTGCCCCAAAATCAGAATCCTGGAGAAGAACTACTTTCCACCAACTGTTGTCAGAGCCCATTTTCTGTGGTGGGCAGCTGTAGGAGGCAGTACTAGTCACTGAGGCCAGACACCATTGCATCTGCTGAAATTCCAACCCTCCTGCTGGGTGGGTACCTCCTTTGCCTGCTCTTCCTACGTTCTGTGAAACCACTAACAACTTGACAGATCTTCTCATGGTGATCTGTATTTTCTGGGGTCAACTGCATGAATTTGCTGCAAGATGTATGGGTCAAACAAGAGAACCTCTAGCACAGCTACATTTCCCGAACCACTAGCAATACCAGAGAGCTCCCAGAAGAGCATACAGTGTCTGGAAGTTAGTTTTCAGGTGATACCCTATCTAGCTGGCTTAGGTATAGCTAAATATATAATTACATATAACAGAGTTTCTCAGGGAGACATTGCTGTAATATTTATGAACTGTCAAATTTTTGGATTTAATCTTGGAATGACATGCAGTTAGCTGAAAGTTTTTTCCCTTCCTGAAACATGATAAAACAAGTCACACTGGTTTACTTTCTCAGGGTTGCTTGTTCGGTGCATTTGTCTGCAGTAATTTAATCTTAAGCTTTCTGGGAAACTTGCACTGGACTGACATTTCAGTGATTTAAGTCATTTCTGTTGGAAGGCTCCAGTGTTGTGCTAGGTGTGGTTATGTGTATTCATTTCACCAAGGCAGGATGGCTTTGTGTATTTTCTAACTGAATGGCCATAATGATGATTCTAGCAGGTTAACATTCTGTCCTCCAGCTGGCAGTCCTTTCCAACCTGGAAAAAATCTGAAAGCTTTTACGTAAAAATACCTAAGCAGCTTGCCCACATAGCATCACAAGGCAATATTCATTCATTTGGCTAAACAACAACTCGGTTCATCCAACGTAAAAAGCCAATTTCATATATGCGGTTTGCCTAGTAGTGCTTTCTCCATTACATTAACGATGAAGTGGCACTGTTGGAAAGGAAAATTGATGCCTAAGAACAAATTATCTTTCCTGAACTTAAACTGTGGTCAATAAGACACCATGAGACTGGGATTCACCTCATCTAGTGTTATACCTACAACATGGTTCCTTGACGTCCAAAGGAGAATAGGGTTTTTAAGGGCCTAATTCACCGTAGTTATTTTCAGAATCATCTTTAGGATGAGATGAACTGCATTTCAGAAATACCTGTTCTTTCCAGGGACTAGGGTTTATAGGATGTGGATGACAAATGCAGATATTAAATTGGATGAATCCTATCACATCCATCTAAATGAACAGGGTAAGTAGGGAAATAAGCTCCATTTGCCTCTGCACTGTTCTGTTCCCAAGGAACTGAGAAGGGCAGACTGGGTATCCCTACTGGCCTGACAAGAAGTGAGTGCAGTTCTGAGTACAGGCCCCAAGTGTCAAACTGTCTGCTGTAGAGCGAATGTACCTTCACAACCTGGCACATTTACCAAGACTTCTCACAGGGTAGTAGGCCACTGAATGAAGATCAGTCTGGAAGTCGCCAAAAGCCACCGTGTTTCTCAGGAACCCTGTGGATAACTTTCAGGGTCTGTTCAGCTACTGCCTCGAAGGTGTAAAAGTCCCAGCTGCATGTGTCAGTGGCTGGGGGAGGAATTAACTTTTACTTGTCAACTATCATTTGAATAATTGAATTCTAGTTCTCTTGAAATTGCCAACAGAACTTCTAGTAATGTAGATTTGGCAGTACCATGCTTCAAAATGGAGGGTGGAAAAATACCTGTTAATACATGGTTTATGAGCTGCCTAAAAAGCCCGTGCAATTACCTGGAATATTTGCATTGTACAGTAATGAGTTTCAGCTCCTACTAGAAATGATACCGTGCCAAACTGAAGCACTCAGAACACTTCAAACACTGGCATGTAATTTTTCTGCAAAAACATTCTTTCTTTGTTCTTCAGGCACTGGAGGTTTTCCTGATTCCAAAATGGTTTATTTAGAGGTTCTTCACAAGAAATAGAGTGGTCCATGAGAAACCAATGATTAAAAATGGTATTGGATGATGGTCTTATCACACAGGGAGATAGATCAATCTATAACTGCTTTTGTATATATTTAGTCGAATTCTCCATTGCCTGTAAATGGGCTATGCTGCACATTCTTACACATATTTGTCTCATTTACTAATGTGCATTTTGGTCTTTAGTCACCTTGGTTATTTTATGGATAAAACAGCCTATTAAGTCCTGTAATAATAAATCTGAAGTTAGTCCTGCAAATGGAAGGGTGTTCCTTTCAAGAGTGACTAAGAGAATAAGGTATCCTCTTTTATTCCAACAGTACCAGAGTGCTACTGTATTCTTCCAGAGCTTTTCATGTTTGTGTATAGCAGATGGAAGGCCTGGGAGAAGAATTCTGTACTAATAAAGCAGTGGTTTGGAGACTTCTCTTGGGATTAGCTGTGTCCATGTTGTCCATATGACGGCTATTCCAAATGCTAAAAATATTCCACATTCCTTTACAAATAAAATTATTTTCTGGAGACTTTGCCAAACATTTGTGTAGAAATATCAAACCATATATACTTATAGAAGTATATAAGACTATAAATCAGGTTTGTGAACATGTTTCCCAGAGCTCATTTATCTGTAAGAATTAATTCCATTCCAGAAAAAAGTCCAAATTTTGGTCTTTTCATGAACAGGAAGCTATCTGAATTTTAGAAGTTTCTAGCTGACTTTTTCTCATAGTTCTACAATTTATTTGAGACCTACAGGTTTTAACTATGTCTGGTTTATATAGCAGTGGGCTGAAATGAAAAAAAATTAATAACTTAAGGGAGCTGTATATAGTCAGAAGGATATATTAGTTCAACATAATCAAATTGCTATGTGCTCCTAAAGGACACAGAACATTAAATACTATCACTTTGATACTGTCAAAGTTAGAGAAATTGAAAAAATATACTTATCTATCACTTACAGTTAGGGTATTCTCTCCAATTATAAATAACTCGGGGTTATGTGTATCAATTTTTGCTTCTGCAGAGAGTTGTAATGTCTGGAAAGTTACCTGAAAGAGAAGATTAAAACAACTGTAAAGCTCTGTTATAGGGCAACTCAATTAAAAGGCAGATATCCTAAAATGATTCTCTTGCCTTGAAATGAAGATTTCGCAACCAGAAAAGAAAATCATAGTATTAGGAAATTTAAAATTATTTTTTTATTTTTCCCCAGCTGACATGTTAATCAAAGTAACAATATATCAGTAATCCACTCAGCAATGACCCTGAAAAACTGGTTTTTCTTTTGCTTTAATGTATACTTCAAGCAAAACAGAAGGAATTATTTACATAACCCTTTTTATAGTTATTTCAAAGTTGTCACTGCTGCTAGCAGGGAAGAGATGGGGTAAAATAACAGTGAGAAAAGGAGACACAGCAACAAAAGACAGATGGGAATATATCTCTGGCCTTTGAAAGAAATGGAAACTGGATGTTCTTTTACTTCCCCCCGCCCTCACCTCTATCCGGTGCTTCTGTTTTTCCCCATTTATTTTTTCCTTTCACTATGTGTTCCTCTCCACGTCTCAAATTCTGACATAGCTCTCTCAGCTTAAACAGAGAAGATAACAAAAATCTTAAGCCAATTCCTGTTTGAAAAGGGTCCTTGTGCCAGATCCCACTTCCGTCTGTGGATGTACTGGAGGAGAGGTGCATGGCTGTGGAGAAACTGATAGTTCACTGCAGCTCTTCTCCTACAGCACTATGAGGAATGGCTTCAGGTTCGTGGGAGCACAGGACCACTCTCTAGCTGAACCAAAGGCAATGCCTGTTCTGTCATTTTGCCTCCTCAGCCATTTCTCTGTGGCAGGGCCAGGCGCTATGGGCCTGACATAGGACACATGGGCAGCCGTGGGTCTGTAGCAGCCAACAAACACCAAACTGTCTCTGCAGTGTAAGTTACTGCATCCCTGCACTGTGGCCATCTGCCCAAGTGGTGTGTCCTGCACACCTAGAAGTTTAGAAACACACCTGAGCACTATTCAAAGCACCTCAATTCCTAAACACATCTTTTCTTTGCTTAGCAGGTACTGGCAAGCCTGCTATCCCCTTCTTGGACAACGGCTGATTGCCACTAAATAAAAAGGCTGATGATGTGCAGATTGAGTGAGTGTGTGCAAGATTATTTGCAATGAATCAAATAGAAAATTACAAAATGGGAGACATGAGAACTGTGACATGATCTTTCCTTCCCATCGGCCAGTGGTAAACAAACCATTCCCATTCACTTTTTTGTGAGGGTAGTAACCTTTTGTTCAGGTCTCCACCTTCTGCGTACCAAACAGCACTAACAAATGGTCTTGACCCAGCTGATTAGAAAAATACAAACTCTAAAGACAGACAGATGCTTTTTGTCACATGTTTCCATAACACATTTTACAATATCAACGTGACCTTTTCTTTTTAAGAGATGAATGCTAAAGCTGACAACAGCCCTGCTGTTAAATGTCAATACCTGCCACAAGACTTGCCAGACACACTAAGGAGACTGCGTCATGTTCCTGACACGTTAGGCAAACCCAGGACTCCAGGAGCATTTGGTTGGTTGCCTAGCTAAGAAGCAAACATGGTCTAACTTCAAAAGTCTGGTAGCTCATGATGACTTATATCCTGGAGGACACATGGTGATTTAAAATAGGCTGAGATGTTACTGATGGGTATTTTAAACATCCTGTAGGTCTCTAAGCAAGGGCTGTTTCTTTGACACGTACTCTAATAAAGACAAAAAATCAATTAAAGATGTTTTCCATGCTTTCTATATCAAATAAAACTGGCAGCACTAAGAGGGTTTTGATATTTTGATGTGATTTAAAATGATCACTATGTAGGCCATGATGTTCAAAAGCTAAAAGCATGATTATTTTACAGGCTATGATGATATTGTGCTCTGCTGTCCTATGATGAGTTTTGTGGAAATTGTAGTTCCCTTAGAATGAATATAACAGATGTAGGAAACATTTTTTTTGGCTGTGAAGGTTGCATTATCACAGCATTTTCTTAGATTCTATGCTGCACTGAAGTTTTATCAGCTCCATTATGCAACCTCACTACTTTTAAGTTCAAGTTTTCAATCTGGAAAACCAAATGTAAAACACACAAACCAATGTAAAGTAAAGGAAGGTCTTTCTAGATTGTAAGGTCTCTTTACTGGACTTTGAAAGACATCAGGAGTTTGAAAATACTTGCATATTGGATCCTCCATAAAGACGCAGCTGATACTCACAGCAGCGAAGGTGCCGTTCCAGATTTGGGTGGACACGTTCACAAAGTACTCTCCCTTCAGCGTAATGTCTTCCAGTTTGCATGTGATGGTGCTGCACTTCACGTTCTTACAGTTCTTCCCGGGGAAACAGCAAGAAGAGGCAACAGCATGCATTAAAAATACACTTTAAAAAATGTTCTTTCAACATCTAGACTTTTTGCCCTTGTCTATACTGTTCCGTGCATACAAATTGAGTGCTTGCAGTGCTGAAGCAGATGCAGTATCTGTGAGAACATCCACTGGCTGAGATCCTGCTCCGTAAATGGGGAATGCCACCTCGTCACACCTTTCCTCACAAGTACAGCAATGGGCTCAGAAGGTCAGCTCTGCTTCCCTCAGCTCAGAAGGTCCTGCTTACTGCAGCCCTGAGTTTTACTCACCAGTTCTTTGGAAGCTCTGAAGTTCTCTTTCGTGAAAGATGGAGAATAAGGTCTTTTCCCTATTTGCAGTGGATTTATCTGAGCATCACAAGTAACACCTCTGGCCTAGGAAAGATGGGGGAAATGAGACTGGATGACATGATGCTTGGGAGTTTATAGTCATAATAATTTACATCTCTGGGATTAGATGCTAGCTGTTAAAGGCTCGATTGTGAACACTGAATTCTTTAGGAGACTAAGAGTATGTGGTTTTGGTCAGAAGTAAATAATTTTTATGACACTCTTTTTTTCTCCCTAGATTGACCTGAAGGGTTTTTCCTCACCTAAAAATTTCATTTTTATGATAACTTTCCAAGGAACTTGGAGAAAGACCTAATTGAGAAGATCCAGATACTCCACATCTGCCAAGTAATAGGCTAGTGTACTGCGGGCATTGTGGTCCCCCCTTTATGAGGAAGGGGCAAAGAGAAAGGACATGGATTCTCTTAAACTAAACCATAGTACTGGGGATATAATTGATGTTTATAGTACTGCTAAACCCCCGAAACACAGTTCAGTTCTATACCTCATCTGTGGTGACTGCAGTTAGGTACATCAGTGGATTGTCTTTGCTGGTCAGTTCTGGAAGGCTGATTGTTACATATGCCATCTTTACTGGAATATTTCCTGTTGTTACCTGCAAAGCAAATAATTCAAGAGTTAATTCAGGTAGCTATGCATAAATTATTTGATATACCAAGAAAATTAGAAATAATGGATGAGTATGGAAGAACTGGACTCCTTTTACATCAATACTTTTTTACTAAGACACTGGAGTAGTAATTTTGTGAATAGTAAAGCAGAAAGTGTACTGTATAGCTCCAGCTTCCCGTCTGTTTTCTTCACAAAGCTCATATTAACTGCATGAAATATGTTTTGAAAAGCAAATATTCTGCCACAGCCAATATGCCTGTTTAGTCCTTTGGAGTAGCAGTTACAGGAATGGAAATGGAACATAATTTAAGTTTCTTCCACGTGGCATATTTTGATCTAAGTTTTTTCTGTGTTATGTAATAAGCACTGTGATTTGGCTAGTTCTTGCATCAGGTTTGAGCCCTTAACCCTTGCCAAACTTCAAGTTTCAAAGTCCAAGCCTGCAAAGACTTGTTTTTCTTTGTCAAGCTGTCAGGAGACTCTGTGAAAAAACAGTCTAAGTTGGCCTAAGGTTAAGCATTAACCATCTTCGAAATATGTAAACAGTGCAGGACCAATCCCTCCCCCATTCTACTTGTGCAAATGTCATCCTTAACCTTATGAAGACTCTAAGCACTTGTACTATTTGCAAATTTTTTACTTACTTGACCTATTCAAAAGCCTCAAAATCAGACAATGAAAGCAGGAGTGTTTTTTTTAACTAGGTTTTGGGAGCAGGCTATAGAGGGAGCTAAGGCGACTTCTTGAACCAGAACAAAACACACTTACTAACCTTAACTGAGAAGTTGAACGTGGGGCCAATATCTTCAAAATTATTCACAGTGGAAGGAATGTTATGACCAGAGTATACTTCATAAAAGTTGATGTTGGCAAGCCTAGTTAACAACCATAAAACAATACATTTCAATTTGGCAGCTGCTTTGAAAACATATGTTACTGGATATGCCTTTGTGAAACAGGTCAGAAGTACAGACAGAGAAAAAGTCAGTCACTTAGATTGCTGTTTGAATTTTGCAAAGTTGGTTAAGAAAATGGTGTACTGAAGCCCAGAGCTGGAACAAACACATGAAATTAAGACAAGAGAGTTGTACAGAGTACTGGCTCTCTCAGGCTTCTAGACCCAGCATTGTTTCAGAGCCATACTGCAAACTCCTTTCCTGGGCACAAACTGCAACATTCAGCCTTGCAGTTATCTTCTTCAGAAAGGGCCTTCTTGGCTGGCTCCCTTGGTACATCTGTAACTGGCTGGGTGGGGAAGCACAGGCATCACCCTGCTTATTTACATGGTAATTATCACATAGCCCTCAGTCCTCTCCGGGTCTTGAGGCATTGTGGGGTTTAAAATCCGAATTTGCCAAGTAACATAAGGGTGGTTTCAGCCCACTGCAGCATGGAATGACAGGTGTGTGATGGAAGGACATGGTGCAAGGACCTGTGGGTGCTCAAGAAGCTGAGTCAGTTGGAACCATGCTCAAAGGCAAGGAAAATATCCCCGTGCATCACACCCACTGCCTGCTACCTGTGAGCAGCTCCTCTGCTAAACCATCCCAGAAATATCTCTGCTCTTCATCATTAGCTTCTTTAGGAGGCTAATTTGAGCAGTCAAAAAGCAAGCTGGTGAGTGAAGAAGTGAGCAAGAAATAGAGGCTATTACAACTCCTACATCAGCTCTTCCTGTTACACAAGGAATCTATCTTTACCACTCTCCCTGTTTAATCTGGGTAACACCTGTGCATAAAATCCCAAATTAACATGTGTGCAGTCTCACAGATGTGCTTCCTGATCAGTTGTGGTCCTCCAGACTGCACTGTGGATCCTTTTTGACCCTCCATACTTTCTCCCATGGGCCCTTTCCTTGAAGGGCTTCCTCACAAGGGCTCCAAGGAAAACACACGTGACATATTTTCTGCTTCCTTACTGCTGAAGACTCCAGTTCTTCCCAGATGCACAGTATTAGCTTCCTTGTCCTTTCAGAAGTCTCTGGTAAGACATATTGCTACACCTTTGCCTAGAAACTCGGGAAATTATCCCTAGAAAGACTTCAGCAAAACAATACTTTTTTCTCAACCCTTGTATTTTAAAGGATTACTTCTTGGCTGTATTACCTGCCTCAAGAAGGAACTAGTTCCAGGTAAATACTTCCTAAGCCAAGTTATGACACAGCTTAATATGTATTTCATTTAGTTCTTTAAAATTTATTATCTCCAAGAATAACTAATCATTTTCTGGCAGGAGGTATTCCTTCATTCCTTGACTTGCATATGAAATTTCATTTTCTCATATTCAGGAGATGTAGCTGAATTGAAAGCCCTGTTTTTCCTTGAATAACTTTTATAGACTCCATTCCTTGCTTCTTCTGAAGCATTTCATTTCAGTTCATATTTCTCAGCTAATTAAACCTGCTGGTTCAAGTTTGCACCATCTGAATCTCCTAAGAAGCTACCCCTCTATACAGATGCTCCTGCAGTCTCTGCTGCTTCTGACGAGGTCTCATGCAGCTTTCTCAGGGAGCTGAAAGAACTTGCACTGCTGACTCAAATGCTTCTCTGCACTTAAAATAATCTCAAAAATTCTGCATGACTGCAGGACTGGTGCACCTAGTCGTGATGCAGGGCCTCCAATGTTCTGAAACTACTTCTGCAAAGAAGGTTATAACACTAAATCTTCTGTACTGTGGTCCCTATTCCAGCTCATCGCACACAGCAGCCAACAGTTCTTGTAGCTATGGTCATCTCTGAATTTTAATTTCTTGGATCCATTGTTGATGTGCATTTTGAAGCAGCTTCCTTTTTTTCAAATTTCTCTGATTCTTTGAATAACTACTGTTTATTTTTTAATCAGTTTATATTTACTAATTTTTGATCACTTTGGGATGTGAAAGCATTTTTTCACGAAGAATTTGTGACCAAGTGCATTAAGTGTAATTACATGTTTATCCTTGAAATTCAGTACTTGGGAAAGATAAATAAATCTTTTCTTTGATGAAAATTAAAATATCCTACCTTGATCCAAGAGTGAAACCAGTGTATTTCAGTTTCAGTTGTAATCTAAGTTAAACTGTAACTGAAATCATCAGTGTTTGGAACAGTAACAGACTAATTACTGTTTCAGTGCATCCCACATCACCAAGGGTTTCCAGGACTCAAGATAAGAAGTTTCAAGAGCACTATATAAAGATTGGTCTTAAAAGGCTTTTTGTTGGTCTTTCTCCCCCTGCCTGCTCAGCTGCCTCTCCTTGCAAACCATCCTTTCCAGGGTAAAGGATCCTTCTTGCAACAGCCCTGACTTGCCTTTCACATGGAGAAGAAAGGACCGGCACCAGGCAAGGAGCAGTAGGTTTGAGCCAGAATCCGGACGGGTGCATGGGAAAGCTGGGTGTCTGCTCCCAGTGCCCGTGCAGATGCAGCAAGGGGGAATCTGCCATGTGCACAACAGGTTTTAGTACAGATCATTATCTCAAACTGCTAAAAAGTTTATGTTCTTGCTCCAGGTTCAGCAGATACATCCATAATTTTTTTTCTGTTTTTCTTTCCCTCCTTTGCTGAGAGTTTGAGTGGGGCATATTTTTCCTTTTGATGTTCTTTTGTTTAGTTTTGATCACTGTAGCTCCAGATCCATGTCATTACATTTGAGCCAAGAAGCCCAATGTTATTATACAATATATACTATTTATGGTATCAAAACCACATGCACTGTTTGGCCTTTATATGACTTCTGTTCACAGGAGCATCTTTAACAACTGCTCAGAGGTAAACACAGGTCCACAACTTTCATGATTTTTTACATGTAAAGTTGTTTGAAGGACAGACAAATCTGTAACTACTGGTGAAGAAGGAATTTCTTATGACTTCCAAACCAAAAGCAAAGCTTCGCTGTATTTTTAGTGGCCTTTCAGGACGGTCACTTCAAGCACCTTGGCAAAATGACAGTGTCTGTTTACGTTATTCAGCATACCTTGTGAAGTGAATTTCTGCATCATATCGCAAAGGAATTGATAAGGTGACCTGGTTGTCCGAGTCTTGCTGTTCCTTACTTTCACTGTTCATCAAAACACATTTGAGTCAGGTGTTAGAGTATTGTTTTATACAAGAAAGCTATTAATTCCTAACTTGCTTTCATATCAGTGTGTACTTTACCTCCATGCATGAAAACTTAGAACTGCCACGTTCTGAAGACTTTTAAGGTTAAAATCAAAACTAATATCAAAGGATACCTATGGAAAAGACAAGGAACACATAGTAAATGAGTTGGTACAACATCCAAAGAACTTCCCAACAGACATCATTATTCATGTGTGCAGCAATCTAGAACTGCCTTCTGTATCTTAATTCTCTACAGATTTCTGTGTAATACTTCAGTAATTTCTTAATACTCAGAACTGATTTGTTCTTGCGTTCCCCTACAAGTTGTCATTCCTACATAAATATGAGTTGTATGCATTTTAAAATTGTGTGTAAGTAGCTACTTACACAACTGCAACGAAAGGTGTTCACAATTTTTTGCTTTTAAACTCTAGCATTGACACAAGCTTTGTACTCAATCTTTACTTCCGTTTGTTCCAACTGCACTTTGAGCAATTCCATTAAAATTCAGAACAAACTGACCTTTTTATATATAACTTTTTTTTATTATTCTGCATGTCCCACCACAGAACATCATGTTTCTATTCTTTCTATCAAGTTTCTTATTGCTCTAGTTGATTATGTTAGAGGCTAGAACCCTGTTTCTGCTCTGCCCTTGAGGAAAAAGAGATTCCATAAAACTGTGGACATCCTGAGGTTTACAGTATATATTTAAAAAAAAGATATATAATTCATCTTAGGCCTGTGTGGACTTCCCATCTCTTCTCAAAACAATACTGCTTTTTTGGAGAGATGAGATTCACAGAGCAGGTGAGGGAGTTACCCCAGGTTCACACTGCAGGAGGGATTTGATGGGAATTGTGCTCAGTTCTTAGGAGCCTGCACATGATGCTCTATGCTTCTCTGGCCCCAGCCTTCACTCTCCAGAAGTTACATAACTGCAGCAGCATTTGGAAGCTGTGAGTTGTGACAAATGAGCTTTGAGAGGCTTTTTTTCCTTTAATCTGGAAGGGAGTCAAAAATTTTAACCCCTACTTTGCTTCTTGTAATGCCTCCGTTGTCAAATCTAAGAAGCCCTTGTTAGCAATAAATGTAGAATTAGGGAAAAACAACAACAGAAAAGGTTTTGGATATCATTCAAGGCTATTTAAACGTGCTAGTTGTACCTGTTGTCCTGTTCTGAAAACAGGGTAGCTTATTTGGCAAATGACTGTACTTTGTGCTGTTCCTGTTTGACACGAGACTTCAGTCCCGTCACTCTGCAGAGAAAACAGACAGAAACACCATCTTAATAATCAGGTTATGATAAGATAGAGAGATGTGTACCTTCGACAGCATCTGCATTATACTGAGGAGTGGTGAAAATAGGTGCTATGGCAGTAATTCCTAGAGATGCAGCAGGTGGGTGGGGCATAGGCAGGGCCAGGAGGAAGTCACGAGAAAGGTGGGACAAGGACCATTCCGGCGTGATTTCTTGTGAGCTGTAATCCTCTTATTAGAACTTTGTGCTGGGCTTGGAAGAAGGAATACAGGCCAGAGAGGACAGGTAAGCTCCAGCACTAACTTCTACAGTCCTTTTTTACAGAATTTTTACAGAACTTTTGCAGACATATTTACACAATCTTAGAGCTGGTGAAGTACTTTCACTGTAGAATTTAGTGCGCAAAGGGGAATTCCTACGGAAATCAAACTTTCTGTAGGAAAATCTGCAATACATAGTAGTTTGTTTTAGTAGTAAATGTTTACTGCTCTGCAGAATATTTGGTTTGTCATCATCCTTGATTCAAAGACAAGTTCACAGACCAGAACCAGTTACCAACCCTTGGAGAAGAATTTCTTAAAAAGTACTGCCTTTTGTAAAAGACATTTCTAGTAGACATTCACCATTCATGAATTGTGCTAGAAAAAAACCCCTCAAAATCCCCCAAAAGACCCATACATACTCAGCTTATGTTTTTCTTCCTGCTTTGAAGCAGGCACATTTGTGGTCCAAACTTCACTTGCAGGCTGAAGTGCTTCTAAGCAAAAAGGCTTTTAAAGCAAAAGAAAATTCTAGCTCCAGTGTGGTCTTTTGGGAGGAGTGAAATGAGCAATTTTGCTGCACAACAGGATGGGGAGGTAGAGGGGCACCCCCAGCACTGTGTGCAATACTTTTGCCAATTCATTGTTCAGAATAATACTGCTCTTGGGCAGGAATGAATGCTATCCCTCCTCTCCCTTCAGTATAGGGATTGCTCTGTATTTCACCCCAAGAATTATCACGCACCTCTCCAGTAGCAGCCTGACCATATAAGCCAAGCACCGAAGTCTGCATTTCATCCTTCGTGAATTGGGAGCAACAATTTGTTATAGGTATACTGCATTCCCCAAAATAGTATGCATAATTCCTCTCTTTCCCCTTCTCCAAGACAAAATTTGTTGGAAGAAGAGCTTCTGGTATAGCAATCATGTCAATCTGATTAACTGTCTAGCTGGAACACATGGCCTTGGCAGTAACACTATTTCTAGATCCAAAGTCTATGCTTTAAGGATTCATCATCAATGCTGCATGGTCTGATTTATCAAATATAAATTCCCTGTGGCACAGCAACTGCTTCAAGCATGTTGCTGAGAGTTAAGGAGAAGATGTGGGTGCCAAGGCCTAAAGTGAGGAAAAGATGTCTGAGGTGAGGTCAAAGTCGACAAGCTGCCAACTTTTATGCTGAGTTGGAAGTATCTTGCCTTGACCTAAATAAACTGCAAATAAACTGATATGCCGGGGGAATAATTTGGGTATCCAAGAAAACAAATTGGGAGAGAGTTTTGTACACACATTCTTTTCTGGAATAGACACTGCTAGAAAGAAGAAAAAATTTCTCTGAGAACCCCAAAAATCAGGGGCAATAATAGAAACAGTGAGTTTGGGTATCACGCACCGGTAAAGACGATGAAGCAAAAAACAAGTTGTCTGAAAATGTAGCCTGGATTCTGGTGTTATATGCATTTTCCTTTTTATTTCTTAATTTCACATTGAACGTTAGTCTTCTGTTTTTGCTGCTGACAATAAACTGTTGTTTGCTGTTGGAAAACAAAGTCCATTGTTGTAACTAGAGGTACTAGAACAGCTGTGAATCAGGAGTATGCATTGCCTGTAGCCAACAACAAATAACAAGCACAGCAAGACATTTCCTGCATTCTACACTCTTAAACACTCTGCTTTCTAAACCCCTTGGCATAAGAAATTCTGTGATGGTGTTTCCTAAAACCAGATAGAATTATTTTCTTCTGAAAGTGCAAGACTTTGCTTATGGGTTGTCAAAGTGACTTTGCTGAATTTTCAAGGGGTCTGCCCTGGTGGGAAGGTGGGCAGAGTGGACAGTAGACACGGGCAGCCCTGTCTGTGTGTGCTGTACATGTCAGCATATATCTGACATGGACTTGGAGTATGTGCTGCCCAAATAGCTGACCACAGCTCCCCACCGGCACAGCTACTGCAGGATCCTCGCTGCTCCCTGCAGGAGGGATGAAGACAGCTGCTGGAGCTGCTGCTGCTCTCCCAGTATGCTCCTCTTCCCAACAGCAGCCACTCAGACACAATTTGTCCAAATACTCACTATGTCCTCATCTCTAACGTACAAAAACTTGTATTGGTCTAAGCTGACAAGAGTCCTGCTTCTGTGTTCCTATCTTACCTCTTTTGCCTTGATTAAATTTAGGTAAAAATGCCATTGCTTTTTTTTATCCATGCTGTTTCTAAGTAGATGTTGAACAAGAAAGGTATTTTCCTCTAGAAATTCATCGAAAGCCCACAGACAAACCTACTGGTGAAAACACTTGGCCCTAACAGTTCCACTGATTCAGCTCTTACCCGTCATCTGCCTTCCGCTGAACATTCAGAGCAAGATCACAGATACAAAGTTCATCTTCACCACAGTCTTTAATAAAAGGAATCTAGGGAAACCAAAAACATTTCCTGAATGACAGGCTCAACCTTTAACCTTATCTGCAGACACTAGGATGCAAACACCTTCGAGCTGAAGCACATTCTTGGTTTGCAGATAAGAAAATCTCTCTGATGGACATTAAAAATTCTTGACATGTGAAGGAGTGAACTGAGTAATGTGTTGCTACATGTCAACTGATCCAAGAACGGTACAAACAGTTACTTTTCACTGACAACAAAGATGATGTAGTCAAATTAGTTCAGTCTCTCTTTTATGTACCTTTTTATTGTAGAATAAACTGGCCTGAAAGAATTAATCTTTGCCATCAACTAGAAGTTCACATCGACAGTGACATGGCTGAACTAACATGCCTGTTATGCTACAGTGGCTGATGTGAGTGTGTATGAGCAAGCTCATGCAATACAGGCAAAGGTAGAAAAGGACCCAGGAGACCCCTCCATGTGACTTACATGGAACACCAGTTTTCACTTGCCTGCACCTCTTTGGTGTTTGTGGGGGCCATACATTATGGGTGTGCATAACCATGCATTTCTGAATAGTAAATGCGCATACTTACACTGTAGGCCACAGATGCTGGAGAAGATATGTCAAGGACAGGGCTGGAGCCAGGATTTGCAAGGCCAATGTCTATGCGCAAACTAAGTGAATTCACTGCATCTGAAGGCTCCTGTAAAACACATGGTTCAGATAATGGCTGTCAGCGCAGAAAACAGGGTAAAATTGATAATTTCTATTGTGAATTGAGAATGCGTAGTGAAATCATACTTGCTCTGAACAAGGAGAAGCAAGAGTTCAAAGCTTCATTTTTTAATGAAAATAATTTTGTGAGATTGACTACTGTGTGCCCCTCTAGCTTAACAGTTTTCAGTTAAAACTGCCATTTCCATGATAAAACTGATTTTTCTAGGATTCCTGGAGTCTGTACACATCACAGTAACTACTAGGGCTAAGGAGCATGTAGATAATCTGCAGCTGTAGGAGCTGGTCCTCAAAGCCATCACCAGGTAGCTTTCATTCTTGTCTAACTGCAGAAGTCAAATTCCTATTCCACTCTGCCTTACCATCACAAAGAGCAGCTGGGCCTGAGTGACACTACAACACAATAAACTCCATGTTTCCTCTTTTTCTCAGTACTGGATGAATCACCTTCTAGCCCTATGGCTCACCACTCCACATGGCACTAAATGTGATCAATAGGTCATTGCAAACCAAAGCAGGGACTGAAGTCCTCTACCTGACCTAGCATCATGCAACAGGGCCTAAGGCAACTCTCAGGGCTGTGTTCAGTCTTTGGTTCTGGAGAAAAATGGAGACCTGGTTATTTTTATTTAATTCCTTGGTGTATACCAGGAGTTAGAATGCACCCAAAGTCTGCCTGAATGTTAGTTTGAGAGAAAACATTTTGTATGTATGTCTTAGTTCTTACAGAAGAATCTACTCAGAGGGAAATTAAAGTCTATTTAAACTATAGACCATGGGCTCTGTGTTACACCAAAGCTGAATAACATAATTAAGAACTATCTTTCTATCCTAAAAATCTGTACTGAATATGACAGTTATTAGTTTCTATGATATCATAATCTTATTAAGTATTTTTCAGGTGGGAGGATTTGGGAAACATAAATAATTCAGTACACCATGCATGAAACTCACATTACCGACAAAAGACTGATCCATGTCTTCCTCTGATCCCTTTTTTCATGCAAGACTACTTGCAATTGCACTTACCTGTACACTGAAGACCTCATGAACACAATTCTCTTCATGATGCACCACAAAATCCCTCTGCAGGTATCTTTCATTATTTTCTTTGAAAAATCCTCTAGAAGTCACTCTGGAGGACTGGAGATCTGCATCCAATGTTGCGTTGTACTTTATAGCTACAAGAAGAATAACAGTGCATTTTTCACTGAGCACGGTTTCCTGTGATCTCATTACTATGCTCAATATTGTAGTGACCGGGCTTTCCAAACCACACTAAATATTTCATGTTTTTCATAGCTTGCTAAACACAGAGCAGTTTCAAAATGAAAATACTTTCTCATGTGTTTTCCCAAGCAGTCAAACAGGTTTAGGTCCTGATATAAGTTCTGATCCACAGGGAGCATATTAAATGGCAATCAATCCAGCCTCCCCTGCAGATGTCTGAGCCTGCAGCTCAGGCAAGAAACCAGTCAGCTGGGCAAGGATTATTCTAGATAAAGGGGCCTTGCAGCAATATCACTGAACTCAGAGGTGACTTTAAAGAATCTGCATCTTCTGTTCAATCACATAATAATTTCTGCTGCCTTCTCCTTGTGTTATGACTAATATGCTGTGGAAGTTCATTGTTATTTTATAGCTTAAAATTGTGAGTTCCTAAAGGCACTTCATGTAGCACTGAAGCAGTCCAACTGGTGTTATCTGTGAGACTGAACTTAAAAACTTCATGGAAGCCCACTGCTGGTCACAGAAATATTCACCTTCCTCTGAAAAGAGGAGCTTCCTCCCACTGACAGCTGCACTGCAACCAATATCTGGAAAATATTTAATTTTCTTTTTCTGAAGAGAGAAGAAAAGTATGCAGTCTGCCATTGAAACCAGAAGGTTGGTGTCTTGGGGTGACTCCATCATGTATATCCCCTATCACGGTTTTATGCCAAACAATTAATTTTGTGCCTTTTCTGTGCCTTTAAACTGNGGAAAAACCCAGCTTCTCACTAACAACATTTTTTGGGATTGTTGAACAAGGATACAGCTCCCCTTTATAATGTTAGTTCCCCATTTTTCAAAGATTATGGAGCCACTGATGAATTAGGTCTGAAAAACACTTTCTTGAGAACTTAAGGTTTATATTGATTTTGTGATTCTTGACATTCTATCTAATACATCTTTAGACTTTCCATTACTCATTTGAATAAAGGACTTTTGAAGAAATTAGTATAAGACAAGTCATTGAAATACTCTTACCCACTTGATTATTTTTCTTAGCAGGTCTAAATGTAGCCTGAAAACATATTTTGACAGTTATGTCCGTATTCTTGTTCAGCAGACTGATTTTCTCAGGTTTAAAGGAGGCAGTTATGGACACATTTGCAATGCCTCTTGACCTGAAAAATGTATTTTAAAGGTTACGTGGGGTTTTGAAGAACATCTGTAAATGTTAGCATTGATTTTTATGGTTCCCAATGGAAACTTCTTTTAATGGCACTGATAAAATTAGTTTTCCTTACATATGCATGAATTTGTTGATATAGTAGCTTTCAGTAATGACAGTAAGTATTTTCATGTCAAATTAATGGATAATTAATGTCTTCATCCTAATGCTCTAATCAATTCCTCAAAGTATCAGAGAATGAAGCCCTTGGCCTGTTTTCCAAATAAGGAACCTTCTTCTGCTGCTTTACGGAAGTTCTGAGCTCTTCTAGAAAGGTGAGAATGAGCAATTCTTCATTTTATTTAATAATCTAATTTTTAGAAAAAACATCTTTCATGTAATTAATCAAGATTTTGAAGAACAGTTTCAAAGGAACACTACACGTAAAAACAAACACTTTAATCAAAATGAAACACATTAATCAGCCGAAATGTCAGAGCGAAAGAAGAATGAGCATCTTCGTTAATCAAATTTAAATAAATGCTGGTACTTCAAGGAGCATAATTTTCTCTAATGAAATTCCCAGCAGCAGCAGCAGTCAAAGGTCCAAACTGACCATTCATTTTTAATTATCTTGTTTCATTATGAAAGAAGTAGCAATTCAGTGATATTTTTCTTACAATGGGGAGCCTCAGGCAAGAAGACAGGCAGCAGATAGAAAAAGGAAACTGCATTTGAATTTAGCTCCTCAAGCAAGGAGTGGAAATCACACCCTACTTAAGCAGGCAGAAGATTTGGTTTCTGTGAAACCTTTTTATATTTTGTGAAAGTACTCAGACTTCTGTGGCAAAGGCCATGGGCCATTAAAAAGATGTTTCTTGCCAGAAATAGGTGTCAGCTCTTTATTACTGCTCTCTGACCTTACCCTGCAGGACAACACTGCCCCAATATCAGCCTATCAGCCAGAAAAGGTCATGCAGGTTGTGTGAGAGGTGGTTTCATCTGTCTAAGGCTCAGCTATCAAATTTATACTGTGGCTACTGAAGTACACAACCTGCTGTTACAAATACTGTCCATCAAGCCGCATTCCCTGCTGCTGTCCTTTCCCTCTGGACCATGTGTCTGCACAGCAGTAGCAGGCAGATGTCTCCTGGGCCTCCCATTCATGGTCAGGTCCCCCCCAGCAGAATCTGCCACCTGACTTCCTCCCACATATCCTGGCTCTCCCTCTGTGCTGCCTGGGCTTTCAATGGTTTAATGGTAAATGCTTAAAAGAGATTTGGTCTAATGCTCTTTATTTAGCTAGTTTTGATGGCAGTGATGAGGTAGTAAGTGTGTTAGCACTGAACACATGGAATGAAAGAGCTTTTTAATTTGCTTATTTTCCTCTTTAATTAACCAAATATTCAACTTCTGCATCTGAATCACTAATTGCTTCCTTTCTAAGAAAGAGTATACCAACCATAGCACAACCACATTTCCATTCGCACCAACTGATACGTCAGTAATGTCATCGTCATCTAAGTCTCTATGGCCATCTACTGATCTTCCAAAGAATTGGAGTTTTTGTCCAAAAGCAGAATCCGATCCCAAGATTTTCTGGGAAAGAGAGTTTGGTTACTGAGTTTGCCAAAGCATGCTTAAGTCTGTAGATCGCCTAATTAATAGATTTGCACTGATACTCCCTGTATATACAATCTATTGTTTAAACAAAATGCATTTGTGGATGTTTTCTCAGATGCTTTTTTAGCACTTCTTTCTCCTCTGTCGGAGCAGACAAAGGAGTGGATTTTTCTATCTTGGGAGTAGATCAAGTAACTGACTGCTGCATGCCAGATACAGATGGAAACTTTTCCCATCTCACATTGAGCAACTCAAAGAATATGAAGCTTAATAGGAGTTCTAACAAATACTTTCTGCAAACAGAAAATCTGCATGGAAAGTGATATTAAGATTACCATTATAGTATATATGAAGACTGTTGAAAGACTTTCCCTTTAATACTATGTATTTGTAATTTGCAGAGCTGGGATTTGTCTAATCTTCATTGCCGTATGTCAGCACTAAAAACCTGGAAATAATGGGTGTCAAAAACATTTTGGATATTAGCTGGCTTCACACTCAGGCATCAAAAATGGCCCAGAATGAGCATCTTGCACATCCTTTTCCTCCATATGGTTCAGTTATAAGCACCACAACATCAACTTGGCTATGCTGTCAGCTGAAGGAAGGAGAGTCATGAAATGTGGAATAAACCATGAGAATAACAGTACTCCTTTAAGAGGATGAAACAGTATCCAATTAAAACACAGAAAACTTTCAGTTTTCCCCTAGCAGATCTTAGGGCACCAAGTACAGCATTATGCAACAAAGTTATTTACCTGAGAATATTTGGTACGTATAGTCTTTTGAAATCCATTATATATGTAAATTGCTCCAGAGTTTTGGTTTTCCAGTGGTGCACCTATTACAACATCATTAAAGCCATCCAAATCAATGTCTGCAAGTGCTGCAATTGCTGATCCAAAGCGTGCATTTTCTGACCCCTGTGGACCTTCCAAGAGTTCTTGTTGATCCAAGATTCTCTTTAAAAATTGAAAAATAAGAAAAAGCAAAAACACAACTATCATTGCATCAGATTAGACATAGGAGCAGTATCTATGTGCATTGTTTTTTGTTTCTGTTTTCCAGTACATTCCCCTCGGACAGCTCAACATTGAATTCCTTCCCCATTGTATTGCCCATTCAGTTTGCATTATGTCTCAAAGTCTTGGCAAGAATTACATAGCAAAATCAAAGCATGCTATGCAAAGTACTAAAAGCAAATATAACCATATGTATGAAGCTTAAATGCCCTCACTGTCCTCATCTGACTGTTCTGAAAGTTTCACAATACATTGAAAAATACAGTTTCCAGTTTTGGATTACCAGTTTTTATGCAGAGGGAATGGAAATTATGTAACTGGACATAATTCTTTGAAACAGAAATGGAATTTCCTTACTAAACTAATGCAAAAAACATGTGTCCAACTGGTAAACTCCTGACCTCTCCAATGCCAATGAAGAAAGAAAGACTGGAAATCTTCATAGTTAAATAATCCCATTTACACTAGATAAAATGCAACTCTGGCAAATAGCTTTCTCACCTTTAACCTCAGTTATCATGCTGTGCTTAAAATTTTAGGAATAACAGCCAAGTTATTTATTAAAAATGACTAGAAAAGTATTACTTGCGCAACAGGGACAACTTTCACAAATCCAAATTCTTTTTAAAAAGTATTAAAAAATATCTTTCATTATTCTTTGGTATTTAAAATTTAAATAATTTTAAACCCAACATTTGACAACAACTAGAAGTTTTAAAATGGTCTTCCAATTTATTTGGTTTTCAAAAGTAAAGAAAAAAAATCCTTTCATTTTTCTTTTCTTTCATATTTCATGTCTGATACCACTGGCACAGAAACCAGTGTCACCTGCCAACTTTCAGCTCCTTCATCTACCTTGAAATTGCTTTAGGGTAGTTTCCTGTTGCTTCAGGATGGTCTGACTGAGGTCCTGCTGAGGAGGGTGAGCATTCCTCTCTAGTTATTTGATTGCAATTTACCTAGTAAAGAGACCATTTTCTGTTTTCTCAGATGGATGGCAGATATTAATTTACTTTGAAGACATCCAGTGAATGAAAGACTGTTCAAAAGTGCCAGAGGGCTCCATATGGTTAATACAGATATTCTGGAAACACCTACTACAGGTCTGAATAAAAAGCACTATGAGTCAAGCATCAGACAAATAACACAGCTTTACTGAATAGAGGGGACAACAAGAGTTATGGTAACCATGCAGTGTCAGAGTCTACAAAACAATGCAGAAAACTGGTAGAAGAGTGTTTCTTAGAACTGCTTTGGGAATACTGTCAGGCATTGAATACATTCAGCAAAAACAAATGGCAAATTAGTTAGCAAAAGCCTTGAGCTAAGTTTTTCAGAGATATGGCCAACCCATGCTATATTAGCATGAAGCACATTGCCTGGTACGAGGACCAGGGAGACACCGAGAACACCAGGCCCCTGACCACTAATAGTGCTTAGCTACTGCCTTGCTCATTGGCTCCATTTTGGTCTGTTCCAGCTTGCTTATTTCCAGATTACGTGCACAAGCAGTTCTAGGGAAAGTTTGCAGCTGCTACTGAAAAGCAGAACACATGAGGCAGCACTGGAAAGGCCTCCACACACAGCCCTCTAACCGGGTAGGCTTGGCACCATTCATCCCTGCCTTTATGCCACATCCCAGGAAATGCACATGCTCTGTTTCTTGTGAAAAAAAGTCACTTGAAATATTTCCAACACTTTGAAAAGATTCACTCAATAGTGACTTAGAGGATCTGGAGAGGCCAAAGGCCTTTTAGCCTGCATGTGGCCAGTCTGGTTTGAAAGCAATTAGCCTTAAGGAATGCTGGCTTGAGCCATTTTTACCTTTGTGATGGAAAACATGTATACTCTCCCTTCTTCTTTCTTCAGGTCATTCATAAACATTGGTGCACCCACAAGCAGCACATCTGTCACAGAATCCCTGTTGACATCCACTGAACACACCACACTGCCAAAGTAGGAGCCAATCTGAAATCAGTAGTAGATGGGTTGTCACTGTATGTGGTTTTTGTGAATCATGTTTTAGCACCTGATTCAGAACATCCAGTAAGATTCCAGTACTACTAAAGGTTGCTGAATAAATTACTTTGTAGCATACTCCAGTGTTGGAAGAATCATATCCTTACCATGTTTCACTGTTTCTGTCCCATAGCTGCTGCCATGGCTTTACCAGTCAGCAATACAAATGCCAACAGAAAGTAAGATATGGGAAGTATATTTTTTTTAGAACTGCACATGAAACTACCCAACCTCTGATCTACTCTCAGATTTGTCTTATACATGATACCAAAACCATCTAAAATCATTCCTCTTTTCCAAATAGAGAAAAAGAGATTGAGCTCCCAGATCTGTCTTGTGATGTCATCTACTTCACAACTTCTCAGGCAGAGCAGAGTTAACTGAGCCTCTCCCAGTTTGAATTGTTGACAGAAGGATACATTAGTTAGGTTTGTATATTATATTTCACCACTAATTGAATGACTTCCTAAAATACTGTTTAAGAGTTACAGCCAACCTAATTGAAATAGTCTAGTGTCAGAGAAAAGTTCAAGTCGATTCTAAATGCTTTGAGAGAAAGAGGAATCTTCAAAACTAATTGCAATTTACTGCTGGGTCAATAAAAACAGATTCCCAAAAGTCTGTATTCATGACCAAAATATACTTGCCTGCTCGCCTCTCTGTGACTGCACAATTGCAATATTACCATCACTGTCAACATCAAAAACCACCACTCTGCCTGTGTAGTTGGATCTTGGCGCACCAGCAACAAAATAGACAGAGCTCATAGTTGAGAGAACAGCAACAGAATAACCTGGGAATAGAAGCCAACATTTAACATGTGTGAGAGACCATTAATTACAGTTCATCTGTTGGTTATCCATAAAGGCATGGAGGATGAGTCAATCTGGAATGTTAATCGCAGAGAATGATGGTTCCAGATGGGAAGCTATGCTGTCACATAAGCATAAAATTTGCCATATTCTCCTGGAGAGGACAATGGCACATGCATCAAGTCGAAGCAGGTTTACAGAATCACATGGACAATAGTTTAGCCTATTAAGTAAAATATAGACCACAAAAATGTCATGCTTGTGAAGGAGATAGGAAAAAAAAGTGCAAAGAGTAGCCTTCGAAAGAAGAAATGAAGAGAAATATGAGATGTACATTTGGACCAGTCTTCAAACAAGGGAGGAGGAACACCTAGCTTCTGCAAAGTTTGCAGTGCATTTTCCCACAGCTCACCAAACCACAGACCAGTGGTTTGTCTGAATAGAACAGGCTACATTAACAGCTTGTCAGCTGGAGGGTTGATTGAACTTCTTTGAACATTTTAATCCTCATTACCATTATTGTAGCATTTATTTGCTTTCAGGAAACATTGTTTAATACCTGCAAAAATGTAAGCATATCTTAGCAGTATAAATCTAGCATTAGTGCATACTTTACATTTCTGTGGTTTAGTTCCAGCAAGTTTATTTTAAGTGAAGAAAACAAAGTCATCATTTATAAAGTCTATAGTTAAACACAATTACAAAATGCCAGTGATGGGACAGAATATGCAGATCTTTAGCAAGCCGCAGGACAATACGAGGAGCACAGTCTAAAAGGATTATGCTTTGATCTTTACATTATACCAGTCTAATTCAGTTTTGTTCAGATGCTGTTTTTCTAGGGTGAGGACAACTTTTGTGACTGGAAGTTCAATAAGCAACAAAACAAGATTTTATTCTAAAAATTAAATACACATCTTCCTAATTAATTCAGAATACAGTCATTTGAAGTGAGGGGGTGCAGTGCAGAACAGGGTCCAGTTGAGCAACTTGTGATGTTCTAGCAGCTCTTTAACTTATGTTCCCCCGAGCTGGTGAGAGAGAGCTGGTGTGGAGAGCTCCTACTGGAGGACAGAACGTGGAAGGGAAATGAACGGACAGAAAAGGGACATTATTTTCTCCAGAAAGATTAAAGTAAATGCACTAAAACTGCCTTGTAGAGAAAGGAAATTACCTGAGCTTTTAAAAATTATTAAAATGAAGTAAGAGAAAGCCTGAAGAGGTCATACATGCAAAAGAGCTACGGCTCATTAGGTTGGGTTTAATGTGTTCATTTTGTTGGATGCAAGTAATGGTGAGCCATAGGGGGAAAAAAGAGTATGTTGGCTGCAAGGACAGCATATTATTAAATAACTTCAGGAGTAAGAAATTCATAGGTGCTTAATGTAGTAGCATTATTCAGGGATGAAACAGCAGAGCAGGCATGTCGAAGGTTTACAGAGAACATTTAAATGAACTGAGAATACAGACTGACTGGCTTTATTGGGTCAAAAAAAATGTCAAAAATACATATGGAGATTATAAGTAAAATCTCTTAAATGGTAGCAGTATTTGAAAACTACAAACTGAAGTGGCAAAGGCTAAGAGAGCAGCAACACATATGAACAGAAAGCCAATCAGCTTCTCATCCACATCTAACTGGGGAAGAACATGCAAATATTGTAACAGGAGCAACACATAATGATCAGTGTGATTCACTAAGCAGCCTTTTCAAATCCCATGATTTATTGTGTCTCTGTAACTGTGCTGGTTTTGGCTGGAATACAGTTAATTTTCTTCACAGCAGCTGGTATGGAGCTGTGATTTGGATTTGTGCTGGAAACACTGTTGATAACACAGGGATGCTTTAGTTACTGCTGAGCAGTGCTCACACAATGTCAAGGCCTTTTCTGCTTCTCATCCCATCCCACCAGCGAGGAGGCTGGGGGGCCACAAGGAGCTGGGAGGGGACACAGTCAGGACAGCTGCCCACAAATGACTACAGGGACATCCCATTCCATATGGTGGCATGCTCAGCATATAAAGCCAGGGGAAGAAGGAGGAAGGAGGCATTAGAATGATGGCATTTGTCTTCCCAAGTCACAGTTGTGTGTGTTGGAGCCCTGCTGTCCTGGGGACGGCTGAACACCTGCCTGCCCGTGGAAAGTGGTGAATGAATCTCTTGTTTTGCTTTGTTTGCATGCATGACTTTCGCTTTCCCTGTCTGTATCTCAACCCACGAGTTCACCCACTTTTGCTCTTCCGACTCTCCCCCACTCTCACTCCCCTCAAGGGGAGTGTCTGCTTAGTTGCCAGCTGGGATTAAACCACAACAGTGACAAAGACTGATTTTTTTTTTTAGCTTACCACTTTGATATTAGTAGAATTTAAAAACACAATAAAGTTTTTACTCAATGAACTGTTGACCAGTAAAAAATAATGTTTTTTGACCAAAAGTTCTTTTCATATTCTCAAATAATTTCTTAACACAAATCTGGCTAGAGGAGAATTTTCCATCTTCTTTAATATCTTAGTCAAGGTTTCATACATTTCCAGATTTGTATTTCAGCAGCTTACCTAGATATGAGCTATGATTTCTGTCCTGAAGAATCTTCTCGAACACATGGCTGGGAAAGGTGGTGACTCTGTCTGAAGACTCCTGAACTACAGTTCCACTCCAGTCATAGGCCCCAACAGCACCCAGCAGCAGAACATCCTTTGAAAAATAGAAGTCAACATTTTAGAACTACCTAATTTAGAAAAAGTGTAAGCAAAGCTGAAGCTACCGTGCATAATTTCCTACATCACTGTGCTTAAGCCCATGATGCAGACAAAGGACTGCAGGCAGAGTTACCACTTACGTGTAGGACTTTACTGCCTTATTAAGAGGGATTATCACCCTTCTACTGCAAGAGGATAAGTGACTGCTTTCGTTCCCATGGCACTGCAACTCATGATAAAATGAGTTTATTTAAACACAGCAATAATTTCCTAAGTCTGTCCACCCTGGGGCTGGGCTTGCTAAGTCCATGCTTTTAAGCACCCATTATCCTCAGAAGACTGAGGATCACACAGGCACAGCTGTATGAAAAAGCTAAAGCCCCTGTTTTGGAGGGGGAGCTAAAGCCCCAAGTGCCAATGACAAATTAAAAGAGCTGATGCAAATAGATACAGTTTAATTCTTTACATAAGGAGATGTTCTTGAGAGATCTAAAATCCAAATTAACATGGTTTATTATGTTGAATACTTCATACAGAAATGCTTCATCTTGTACACAGAAAGCAAGCATAGTTTAGTTTATTCAAGTTATTAAAATTCTTTACTAAACTGAGATACTGTTATAGAAAACTGCAATAAAATTGAATGTGCAATTTTCCTGAATAAACACCCATATGTTTCTCATTTTTTTGCCATTTCTTAGCATCAAGTGCTTCATGATTCAAAACTTTAACTTGTGCAAATACAGAGGACTTTTCAAAAAATTTTTCATTCGTCTTTACGGGCTATGAGAAGGAAGCAACCTTCTTGTATTTTCAGTTGAAAGCTTATTAAACCACACTTGGATTTTACAAAGATAATCTTAAAATTGATTAGCATTAAAATATATCTGATATTTTGGTTCTAAGTTTTAAGTGAAAGATGCTTTAAACAAGTATTTTTAACTTTACAATTTATAGAGAAATTAAATAATAATTTTCAGACTTGATTTATTTATATTTTGGTGACTGCCTACCAGCTTTACCATATAGTTAGTCACAAACATAGAGGAATTAAATTTTTCCTGCTACATGACCTCAGAAATCACTGAAATCATTATATTAACACATCTCAAAATCGTTACATGAAACAAACTATTATGCAATTTTACTTATTAATATATATTTGAGTAAAAAAAATTAAAAGGATAATTTGACATTCTCCTGCTTGTAAAAAGATCTTAAAATTGGACATTGTGCTTTTATTTCTCTTTTCTTGCACTCATGTCCACATACTTACTTCTATTCGTATCATAAAATAATTAAACTTACATACCTTTTTTTGTGAGTAGTATGCACTGAAGCCCACCTGTGACATTTCCATCTGGAAAGTATCACCTTGATCTGTGCCTGGTAAAACAGGTATGCATATATGGTTATTTCTGTATAATCACACAAAATCCAGTCTTGCTGCCTCTGAGTTTAGCTGTATAGGGGGCTGTATATATCCACCAATTTGGCTAAAGCATTTACAAACAATGGAAATCAGAGCTGATAAACTGTAGAAAATTTGGAGGATTTAATGGCAAATTGATAAGATGGAGCCATCAGCCATGCTATAAGTCTCTCCCAAAAAAAAGGGCAGAAGATGATGATGAAGATGGTTTGAATCAGTTTGCACAGCCTTGTCACTGTGGCTGATCTCTTTTTGTGTTTTCTAGGAAGCATTAATATCCTGAAATTAACAGCTTTAATAACTGTATATTCACAACTTTCAAATAGAATAGGTATTTTTATTTTCCTGTAGGACTTCTAAGAACTGTTGTAATTCTCTTGAAAAGTACTGTAACATCCATTTCCTAAGTTGGATGGGAGTTCATTGGGAGTACTCAGGAAAATACCTATTCCCTTGCTTTGAGTAGCAGCATGGGCCTAGTAAAGAATAAGT
The DNA here is from genome assembly GCA_013398055.1 of Ifrita kowaldi. Taxonomy (NCBI): domain Eukaryota; kingdom Metazoa; phylum Chordata; class Aves; order Passeriformes; family Cinclosomatidae; genus Ifrita; species Ifrita kowaldi. The sequence goes on from VZRS01007017.1 coordinate 37,210, forward strand.
GAAGGTGAAGGAGAAGAGAAGATCTCATCAGGAAAATGGCAGCCATAAGCTCCTTAGAGAGTGTTGAGGGCAGGTTACACATCTCTGAAGCAAGGTCTGAATTTGACTTAAAATTCAAAAGCTGGCTTTAGGGAGACAAAGCATCTCTGTGTCACCTCTGCAACACCTTCCTCTGAGCAATATACAGGAGTGGGGGTGGTGCTAGGGAGGGGGCCTGGTAGGCACCACACAAATTGCATTTTCAGTTCTGTAATCAGTAACCTGGTCTTCTGGTTTGCTTTGGTTGTTTTTTTTTTTTTTTT